>APFE031279849.1:107491-127028 GCA_000404065.3 Pinus taeda | reverse complement strand
AAAACCATTTAGACAGACTCAGCCCGATAGAATTCATTGCTTTTAATGTGATATGAAAATCTGTAGGTATGATTGTTGTTGTGATGAAACGATCATACAATCAGTGATACGAATGGCATAGTTGTCAGGTCATATGTTCGGTGACACTGTTTGTTTTTACGGTCGAAGAAATTGGGCTCGTTTTCAAATATAGAATTTTTTTTGACATGGATAAATTTATTAAGAAGACCAAGCTTCCACACTTAGCAATTTTAGCACATTTTCTTTCCACTCATAAAATTATCTTTATTCATCCCAAAAGCATGTGTAAACCGTCCTTATTCATCCCAAAAGCCAGTTTTCACTGCACTGCTTCACTGCACTGCTTGGACCATATGGGTTTGTTTTGGCTCAGCACACCATTTTTATGAATCATACAGTTAGAACCATATGGTTTTGTTTTGGCTCAGCACACCATTTTCATGGATCCTGCAGTTAGAAACATATGGGTTTGTTTTGGGTCAGCACACCATTTTCATGATTCATACAGTTAGAAGCATATGGGTTTGTTTTAGCTGAGCACACCATTTTCATGAATCATATAGTTAACTGACTCTTTTATTTATATAAAGTTGGAATGGTGTTTAGAAGCATTCGAAACTCTCGAGTGATGGGCTTGTCGTCGATTTGAGCTTTAGGAAAATTTAAAGATGTCAAGGGATGGATTTGTCGTCGATTTGAGGACCTGAACAATAACCTAATTGTCAAAAATTTCAAATGATATTGGTTATCCATCAAACTTGTAAGAGATGCAATTATGGAAATAACGTTTTACCACCATCGCCACGAGTGTATTTTGTTGAAACCTAGCAACTAAAGGCAATTGGAATGGGTAGGATTGGAAAGAAGTATATTCTAATGAGATTTACGGTCGCTCCCTCTAGTGTATGGAATGACCTCATGGGAGGCATTACTCGACCCATGGCCGACGTCATGGGAGGCATTAGGCCGACCCATGGCCGAAGACAATAGAAGGGTGATACTCATGACGGCTTTTTAGAAATCATTCACACTATTTAAACAGAATTTGCAGTGGATCAGGCAAAGAGGGGAAGATTCAGCAAGATTGCCCATTGTGGCTAGTGCTCTAACTTGAGAAGATCCTTGCTCACGTCCATTGAGCTTCCCTTTAGAATGTGCTGCTCTTCGGGGTTCCATTTTTCTAACCTTCAACGAATTCGATTTTAGGGTCACTGCTAAAACCACTGACCCGATAGCTGAAAGTGTCTAGGTTGGAATAAATATTCTTTGGAAAATTTCCTAAGATTGAATTTCTGACACTATATATATATATATGTATATTTTAATGGATAAACCATATTCTAAAACAATGAAACCTCTGATTGAACATGATTCTATACCATTTAAGTTATTTCTGTCATACATTTTCGATCTTTCTATCATAGATTTTCCGTCTTTGCAGGGATTTTTATTGTATTATGTTATAGTGTATGGTTACAATGCAAACATTGAAATCTATCGAGGTTCATTATTTATTTTTTTAAATAGTTATGTAAAATACAATTGCAAATAGTAAACGATTTTCCATATAAACTTTCTTCTCCTTGGATTCACATATCAATGTTATAATTTACAAATAATATTTTCTAAATTTGTTATTTTCTATTTATGTTTCTCAATTATAGCAAGAATATTTTCTAAATTGGTTTTCTGTTTATTTTTATAATTGACATAATAATTAAAATGTTATTTTTATTTATTAAGAATTTAAATAGAACTATTTTAAAATATTATACAAAAGTAACAATTTTATGACTAAACATGACATGAATATATAGTTTAGTTTTTATATTATATAGATTTTATGTTAAGCTAATAATGTAATCTATTGCAATATTTGTTCTTAATATTTTATGTGATGAAATTTATTTAATGGTTTGGAATTTTTCATAATAAAAAAACTTCAAGATATTAAGTTTTAGAAGCTACTATACTAACTTATATAAATTTGAATCATTATCAAAATGCAAAGTATACATTTAATTTGGTTTTGAGGGCCAAGTTAAAAAAACTAATTGTAAATTATTCCATGTACACATTACAATTATTCCATGTAGACATTGTTCTTGGTTGAAGAAGACATTGAATATGTTTTAGATAGTGGCATTTACATTGTTCTTGGGTGAAGAAGAAATTGAATATGTTTTAGATAGTGGCATTTTCTATTGAAAGAGATTTTCCAATAAAATCTTATGGTTCAATAATTTTGTTCTTATTTTTATTTATTTTTAATTCTTTAATTATAATTTTTATATACATTTTCTCTTATAAATTAACGAAAATAATGATTCTTATATCTTTAGGACTGGAAAAGCCACTAAAACACTAATCATACCAAAAAAAAATCAATTTTAATAAATTTTTTTTTTTTATCAAGTATACGTAGGACCTTATATTAAACTTAGCTAAATGTATATAATTTACAAGGAGCCACACCCACTGTGCGAGAGTTCAATAGTCACCTCGGCAGGACAAACCAAACCAATCACACAAAACTTAGAGAAACTTGAGGAAAACTACCAAACAAAGCATAAGGTTATCTCGCAGTGCTATCATCCATCAAAAGAGCCTAGAAAACCTTGGAGAGCACATCCATGACTCGCCGTGGGTCCAAAAGAGGTTCCACCACAAGCCAAACTAAAAAATGACAAATAGACCTGATAGAATTTAAAAGCATAACACTCTAAAACCTTTTTCGGGTCCGACCAAAACACACATAAAACCACCATCGTTAATCCACAAACTAAGATCCAACGGTCATCGAGAATATTGGAAGGATGAGAAATGCAAGAGTTAACCACCCGATGAGGGCAATTTTCTCTCTCCTCCCTCCACGATGTGTCGCTTAAAGAGTGGAATCGGAGCCAAACATAGAAAAACCGGAAACCATTCAGACCCCACCCAATATACTGCTTGTGGTTTTGGAGTGGTCGACTCACGGGAAAACCGACACTTCATTTCGCCATGTGTTGTCCCTTAATTCCATTCAGCGTGCAGTCCTTAAGCCAATCCCATTCCCTTGGATTCTCTGTCAACCACCACCTAAGCCAAATGACGATGGCTACCCCATCCCATGAAGCTATCTGAGTCAAACTTTTCATCATTAAATTAAAAGGAATCCGGACTTTGGAAAATAACTGAACCAAGGCAGGTTAGACTGTGTGGAGTTCTCCAACCTCTCGCTAGTCTTCAGGGTCCCTCTGATCTAGCCTGTTAGTCCAGAGTTCCATATCCTGTGTAGCCTAACAGAGACAATCCTGCCATAATTTACCAGAGGGAAGTGAATCCCAAAGATATCTATAATCCATGTCCCTATTTGTGACTCCCTCATTTGCCAAATGATCCGCTAACATGTTAGCCTTCCTTTTCACATGAGCAAATATGACCGTTTTAAGGGTTCAAAGATGATATTGGATGTGGTAAAAAACCTACAAGAGCTTCCAGTGCTTCGACACTTTATCTGGAGAGGTTCGATTGCTAATTTTCTTCGTTGCTCTAATAATTAATTCCAAATCCACTTCAATTATAACATTGTGTGAACTTGAATGCACTAGGATTTCCAAGCATTGCTCTAATGCCATGAGCTTAGCCATGTTGTTTGTGGCCTTCCCCAGGTGACCATGGAATATTATCTGTATTTGTCCCTAGTCGCCTCTCATGTCACCCCCAAAGCCTGCTAATCCTAGGTTACCCTTAGCTGCTCCATCAATATTAACCTTTAAGAACCCATATGGAGGAGGTTTCCATATGGTAGCACACTTGTTTATAAGGCTCACTACCTTCATTATTCCCAGAGGAATGATAGACTCGAGACCCAAGTGAAGTAAAATTCTCTCCTCATGGGGCACGGGAGGATCTTTAGGAAGGGTCCTCAACAAGCTTCTTACTGTGTCTTTGAGTTGCCTTAGAATTTGCACAATTATGTGTTGGGGCCTGTTTGTTTTGTTTTTGAAGATTCGACTGTTGTGTTCTTTTTGCACATTCTAGATGACAAAACCTTGAACCAAATTCCAGGCTTTATTAACTATCTCATTCCCTGAGAAGTTCTTCCACCAGTTTTTTAGAGTGTTGGATATGTTGAGACTATCCCTATCAGTTTGTCTAAAAATATTAGCCACCCAGTCCCACACCTTTGAAGTGAAAGGACAGAGGTTGAGAAGGTGTCCAATCATCTCCTCATGACCGCCAAAAAGGTAATACCTGGAAGGACCAATGAAGCCTTTCTTGAGGAGATTCTCTCAAGTTAAGATATTCCTTTGATGCACTAACCAGATGAGAGCTTTATTTTCATTTAATGCGGACTTTCCAATGTTTCTTCCAGATCTGATCAGGATTCACAAAGTTAAATCCTGTGACTTCATGTTTGTCCTCCCTGTGGTTAAAGTTTCCTTCAGTATTCTTCACCCATCTTAATTGATCCATTGAGGAAGAAACAAGAACCCTTCTATGTTGTAGCTCTTGGGTGAGAGCTTCTGCCTTGGTCTTTAACTGGTTCTCATCACTGTATCCTAGATCCTTCCACTCCCTCCATTTGCTATTATTATGTCCCTGATCCCAGAAGTCTTTTACCATAACCATACCTTTCCTGTCTGTGTCATTTTTGAGATCTTCAAATTCATCCCTATAAAGTTTGGGTTCCTGTTGCGAGTTATCCTCCCAAAATTGAGCCAGATTCCTTGCTCGAATTTCCCAAAAACTATGGTGCTAAACAATGTTTTTATTATCCCATACAACGTTCCAAATATGGGAGCCCCTGATTTGCCTTGACATTCTAATGTGATCCTCCTCCTGCCAATACTTGGCATATTTTTGTTACCAAAGCTTAGCCTAGACGACATTCGCTTCCCTAATCCATCTCCCCCAAATCTTGGCTCCTGAGACTCTGCTAAGTGTCTTAGGATCATGAAGCCCCAATCCACCATGGCTCTTGGGCTTGCAAAGCTTATCCAAGGCTACTAAAGCCCACTTATTTTCTCTTCCCCACAAAAAGTCCCTTTGTATGCTTCTTATTTGTTGTTTAATACCTTGAGAAGTAGGAAGAGTTGAAATCATAAAAATGGGAATGGCTTGCAAGACTACCTGTGTGAGCACAATGCATCCTACCAGATTTAGCGATTTGAATGTCCATTTTCTGATCTTTTCCTAAAGTTTATTTAAAATTGGTTCCCACACTTTCTTGCTTAATGGTTTGTCAATAAGAGGAATGCCAAGATATTTGGAAGGTAGTTGTTCTCTTTGAAATCCAATAATTCCTATAATATTTCTCTGGATAGAAATATTATTATTAAGGAAAAAAACATTGGACTTGTTAAGGCTTACCTCAGTGCCTGCTACCATAGAAAATTCATTTAAGATGTTTTTGATTGCTTTGTCTTCCTGACTGTAGGTATACACTGCAACATTGTGTTATCTACAAATTGTTGATGAACATTTGCCTCTCCATCTGTAGTGAGTTTGATACCTTGAATTCGACCTTCAGCATTTGCCACTTTAATCGCTCTACCTAACCCTTCCATCATGAGGACGAAGAGGAACGGTGAACGTGAATCTCCTTGTCTTAGCCCTCTGGAGGGAGTGAAGGTCCTTGATGGAGCTCCATTAAGTCGTATGGAAAAGCTAGTTGAGGTAAATAATGGCATGACCCATCTTATCCAATTTTGATCAAAACCATAGGCTTTAAGAATTTCTCTTATGTAAGCTCATCTCAATTTTTCATAGGCTTTTGCGAGGTCCAACTGAATGATCATACTAGCTTGTTTGTTGCTTTTGAGAGAGTGTACTACCTCATGAGCTTGGATGATGTTGTTGAGGATTTTTCTTCCCTCCACATAGCGTGTTTGCTCCTCTGATATGAGAGAAGGTAGAGGTGTTTTGAGTCGATTAGCTATTACTTTGGAGATAATTTTATACACCACATTACATAAGACTATAGGCCAAAAACCATCTCGAGTCATGGCATTTTCTTGTTTTGGAATCAGAGCTATGAAGGATGCATTCAGAGCTTTAGAACCTTTTTGGATCTTCTTAAGTCTTCCACAACCTTGAGGATGTCATGTTTGACAGTTTTCCAACAAGGTTTGAAGCAGTCTACATTGAATCCATCCAGGCCTGGTGCTTTTCCATTTTGCATTTCAATAATCACTACACTAACCTCCTCTTCTGATACTATCCTGTTGAGGTTGTGGTTATCCTCTCTGGTAACCAGCTAAGGGATACACTAAGTGAAATGGTCAATGAACATAGATCTGACCTCAAAAGGCTCCTTCGCAATATTGCAGAAGTGATGAACAAGGACCAATTCCATATCATTGTGAGAAACAAGCTCAATGCCTTGAGAGTCTTTGATATTTGTGATTTTGTTGTGTGCCCTGTGAGCCATAGTGGATTTGTGGAAGAATTTTTTGTTTCTTTCTCCCCCTTTAATCCATTGTATCCTTGATTTCTGCCTCTAGAAAATTTCTTCTTGTAAACATCGATCCTCACATTCTTCCTGCAGAGAGTTAGTTAATTTTTGCCACTCTTTGGTGAAGTCATCTGTGATGATAATCTGGTTGGTCTCCAAGAGCTTCTATTTAGTTTCTCTTTTGGCATTGAAGATATTTCCAAATTCATTTTTGTTCCAAACTTTAAGATGGGATTTGATATGTTTAAGTTTCTGTTGGAGCATGTATATTTTTGTGCCTTGAATGTTGAACTCCTCTCTCCACCATTTAACAACATTATTAGTGAAATTAGGGTGTGAGAGCCAAGCATTTTCAAACCTAAAAGTTATGTTTCTCAGAGTGCCCATAAAGGTGGCTTCCAGCTATACAGGCCAATGATCTGATCCTCCAAAGGGCAGAATGGAGGCTGTCATGGCATGCCCTAAGAAAAATAGGCCCTCTGAAATCATGAACCAATCAAGTTTGGAAGCTACTTGATGAGCTCCTCCCCTTTTGTTGTTCCAAGTGAAGGTTCCATTAATTTTTTCAGTGTCCACCAACCCCATGTTCATAATAAAGTTTTGGAAGGATAATTTTAATAACATTTCATTATACTAGTTATTTAACCACAAAATTCTAACAATAATAATAAAAAATAAGTCTATTGATTACTGTGGTTTATGAATACTCACAATCATGATTTTGAATTATAACAAATTAATTATCTTAATTAAATGTATATTCAGCATCTAAAAATAATAGAATAATTAAACATGTAAATGGTGGAAATTGTGTCAAAAAAAATGCATATTCTATCACTGTGACAACCATATTAGTTAAATGAAGGATGGTAGCCAGGTAAGTTAAATAAACACTAATAAATATTCATCTTCTTGGCATGTGCTCTCCATGTAATTACAAGGAGGATGAGAATGACCCCCTATGGTCCCTTTTCTAAAATCTAAACCATCAAAATAATTTCATAACCCTTGTTTCAAACAATCATTTGTTCCACTATTTACCTATCAAAAGTTAAAAGGAAGGTGTGTATATTTTTTACCCTAATTCTTTACCATGTAGAGGAATATACACTAACCAACAAAATTTGGGGCACCATTACAAATAGAACAAAAAATTACAAGTCTAATGCCCTTTCCATCGACAAGTAAGTATGTACATATGAGGCACATAAAATATTTAGGAATAGGATTTAATCAATCCAAGGCTGTAGAGAAAGCATGCCAACTTTGATTTCAAAAAATTGCTAAAAGAGAAGGGGATGGCAGGTTCCCTTGGAGGAGATTTCGTACACATACAATTTTCTCTTACTTGCAAAGTTGTTAGTCTGATTTCTCGAACAATAGCTCATGTAGTCCTTAGATCAATAGAGTTTCTAGCTACATCACTAACATAGAAAACATATATAGCCTTATCACCCCTTGCTGTCACCTCTACATTTATTATAAACATCCCATTTTCCCTGAATATCATAGTCATATCCAATAGAAGGCGAACTTGATCGTTGATCGTTGGTGCAGAGTTCTAATCTCATGCCATGATTTTCTCCATATGATTTTTCCTTGAAAGGTGCTTACAATTGCTCAGTAATGGCTTGAGAATGCTCATTAATATATTCAAGATTCATGATATAGATAGATGCACTAAAATCTCATTCAATTGTTCCAATAATCATCTCTCTATTGCATCTTATTCTCTCACAGAACTTTTTGCTTCAATTTTCCTTTTTAAATCACCTTGCAAAGAGGTTCTACTGAAGCAATCTAGAACTCACGATCACTAACTTAGAATTACCCTCAAACAATTTTCAAGATTTACTTTTCACGCTTGTTTCATAGATATACACGCACGTCAAGAGCACAAAAATCAACCTTGGTTAGAATTGATGGCATGAAAATAGAGTTGTAGAGGAGCACACAAGAATCTCCAATACGTAGAGGAGCACACAACACTCTCTAATACAGTGTACCCTCACAACAACCCATACATACAAATAACAGTCTCGCTATTCTACTCGATGCCTAAAACTTGTAGGATTACATCCTATTGAAGATAATGGAGAATATCCTAGAATAGGTAGAGTTGGTTCACGTAACCTAAGGATATGAATTAGTTTCTATTTCTTAGGATGTTGTTCTAACTTCCCAAAAACCATGTTTTCTATTTAATGTGTAATGTGCATGATCAATGTAGAGCATTCTGCAGAGCTAGACTCTCTTGGTTTAGACTCTTTTTCGTAGAGCTAACCAGTGGGTTTTATTTTATCAATACAAACATTGCCATTTTTATCATGGCATTAGAGCGTCAGGGCTGAGGAACTTGTACACTAGCTAGTGGGTGGTTCTTTGAACCAAGATCATTGCAGTTGTGAGGAGGATAACTATGACGATTCCAAGATCATCGTTGGTTCTGAGTGTGCCTCTATGACGAGGGCACTGTAGCTCCTTTGCCAATATTTTTAACTTTTCCGTTGCAAGAAATACATGTACAACTGCAACGACATCGTAGAAAGGACATGCATATCTGCGACGATCGTGGAAGCCAACAATAAGGCTGTGATTGCGAGGGGAAGCCAAGAACAATGTTGTAGCTGACATCAAATGGTTGCCTGGAGGCTGAGAAGGAAGCCAAGGTGATCTAGAAGTGTGCTGTGAAATCAAACAACATTGAAGAACAATGATTTATCTCTCACAAATCTGGAGTAAATTTAACATCTTTTACTTATCGATTTTTTTTCTTTTCTAAATCACCAAGATGAATAACAATATATTTGAAGCATGCATGAATGAGCACAACAAGCTCGATGGTTCCAATTATGCAAATTGGAAGTTCAAGATGCTGACTCTGCTAGAAGTGCAGAGTGCTTCGATGATTGGGAATGGGGATGAGTCGAAGCTCATGCATGGATCAACATCGACCCCAGATTGGGAGAAATGAGAAAGTAGGGCAAGGACAATGTTAAAGATGTCAGTGAAAGACTGCATTATGCCACACGTCAGAGAAGGTAAGTCAACTAACAGGATTTGGGAATTTGGAAGGACTTGTACAAGATCAGCAATTCAAATCGTCTTTTGTTCTTCAAGAGTAAGATCTTGTCCCTGAAGATGGAGGAGAATGAAAAAATTGCTTCATTCATAGCAAGGATTAAGGATGTAAGGAACAAACTAGCTGATTGGTCATACAGTTGACAATATATATCTTGTAACCATTACAATGAATGGTGTCACTAATGGTTATCAAATGTTCATCACTAGGATAATTTCCAGAGAGAAGATCCCGCATTTTGAAGAGCTGACAGGTATACTGATACATGAAGAAGAGAGTATATCGAATTTGAAGCCCCATAGTGTCGATCTTGCATTAATGGTGAAGAAGAACTTCTACAAAGGGAAAGGAGGTCCACAATAGCAAAACGAAGCAAGTTCATAGAAACGGTCAAATCAGACTCAAGGAATGCATCCCAATAAAAACTACTCTGAAACTAAATGTTTTCATTACGGAAAATTAGGTCATGTTGCCAGGGAGTGTAGGAAAAACAAATATCATGAAGAACAACAGAAGCCAAAAAGACATGCAAGTCATCTCACAAATGGTTATCAAGTGCAGAATTTCAGATTGTCATGCTAGATCATGATGAAAATGTTGATGTAGACATTTGGTATGTAGATTCGGGAGTGTCAACACACATGACAAGGAATAAGCATTGGCTCGAGGATTTTAAAGAAATCAACGAAGGCACATAATTTTACCTAGGTAATGACAGAAGTCATCAAATCAAAGAGTGTGGAAATGTTTTTGTCATTCTACCTAATGGTAATATCAAACAAATTTATAATGTTATGTATGTGCCTGGTATAACAAAGAACTTGATTTCTGTATCTATGATTGTAGACCAAGTTTTGAAAGTTGAATTTTTAAAATCTAACTGTTACATTAAAGATCTGCTAGATGGCATGAAGACAATTGCTATAAGAATCTGAACAGGAGGACTATACAAGTTGGATGTGAGACCTACATTGGTTCAAGCATTGACAATAGCGAGTCTGACTACAAAACAACTTTGGCATCAGAGATTCGGCCACATCAACTACAATGATTTGCTGTTACTACAAAGGAAGGAAATGGTAAGAGATCTTCCTATGCTAAAGCAAGTACATAAGGACTGTGATGGATGTACTTTAGGAAAAATGCATAGAGAAGAATTCCATGTGAGAGTAGAAAATAAATACAAGGATATACTGGAATTAGTGCACACAGACCTTTTTGGACCCATGTAGACAAAATCACTAGGAGGTGCATTGTATTTTCTATAGTTTATTGATGACTATATAAGGCTTTCTTGGGTGTATTTCTTAACTAAGAAGAGTCATAAATTCGAATACTTTAAGCAGTTTAAAATTATGGTTGAAAGACAAACAAGGAAACTGATAAAAATTCTCTGTTCTGATCAAGGGGGAGAATACAAGAAGTATGAGCTTATCAAATATTCCAAAGATCATGGAATTTTGCAGCAGTTCATAGTACCCCATATTCCACAGCAGAATGGAGTAACAGAAAGAAAGAATAGAACATTAGTGGAATGTGCTAGAACTATGTTGAAAGGTAAGAGTCTTTCGAATGGTTTTTGGGCTGAAGTGGTGAATACTGCATTTTATTTGAAAAATAGGAGTCCCACAAAAAGTCTTTAATCTAAAACTCCTTTTGAAGCATTATATGGATATAAGCCTGTAGTAAAACACTTAAGCATATTTGGATCTAAAGAATTTGCCCACATTCCAAAGGAAGATAGAAGAAAATTAGATTCAAAAGCCATCAGATGTACATTTATAGGGTATTGTTCATGATCTAAAGCATAAAAATGATTTAATACCTCTACTCACAAGATTTTTGTTAGTAGAGATGTTAAATTCCATGAGTAGGACCATGAAGAACTGGATGAACACTATGAGGAATGGGAGATTTCTTACTTTCTAGAAGAAGAAGCAAAAAACAATCAAGGTTAGCAGCAGACAAAGGTAGAGGATGAACAACAACAACAACAACAACAACAACAACAACAACAACAGGAGCAACAACAACAGCATCAACATCAACAACAATAATAGTAGCAGCAGGAAGAAATAAATGATGATTAGATAAGGTTTGAAACCACCACCGCACCACTCAGGAGATTAGGTAGGAAAGCTCAAATGCCAGCAAGATATAGGAAAAATGCTTTTATAACTAGTATGATGAATGTGGTTTAACAGTCTAGTTATAAAGAAGAAAATGAAGGTAGTGAATGAAAAAGAACCATGGAGCAGGAATATGATTCAATAATCAGAAATAGCACTTGGGAATTGGTTGAACGTCCTAGAGGAAAACAAACTACAGGTTGTAAATGGTTATACAAATCAAAAATTAATTTAGATTGAACTATAGAAAAACTGAAAGCTAGGTTAGTTGCAAAGGAGTACACATGAAAATAAGGGATAGACTATGAAGAAACCTTCACCCCTGTAGCTAAATTAAGCGCCATCAAAATGTTAATCGCTTTAGCTACTAAGAAACATTGGATGATGCACCAAATAGTTTAAAGTCTACATTTTTGAATGGAGAACTAAAAGAAGAGGTTTATCTAGAGCAACTGGAAGGGTTTGTCCAGAAAGGAAAATATCATTTATTCTGTAGATTGAAGAAAGCACTTTATGGACTAAAACAAGATCCCAGGTCATGGTATGAGAAAATTGATTCATTTTTCCTACAAGCTCGCTATAATAGAAGTAAGAATGACCCTAATATTTACACCATGAAATATGAACAAGGGTGCGTAGTGTTTATTTCATTATATGTAGATGATTTGATAATTACATGTGATGCTACACATCCAATTGATGAAATCAAGAAACATATGTCACATATGTTTGAGATGAAGCACCTTGATGAACTCATATACTATTTAGGTCTTGAGATCTGCAGAGATTTAGGTCAAACATTTTTGTTCGAAGCAAAGTATTTTAAAAGGTTGTTAGAAAAGTTTAGAATGGATCAATGTAAGACTGCAATGGTACCATTGTAGCAGAACATCAAATTGCAATGTGAGGATGGTTCAAAAGCGGTGGATGCAACACTTTACAGACAACTGGTTGGGATTCTAATCTACCTAACCACCACTAGACCTGATTTGGCTTATGCAGTCAGTGTGCTAAGCCAATTTATGTGTAAACCACTTGAAAGCCATTGGAATGCAGTGAAGATTGTTTTGAGGTATCTACAAGGTACTGTAGATTACAGAATTATTTACACTAACTCTTCTAATGTTAGATTGGGAGGATATGCATATTTAGAATGGGCTGTAAATGTAGATGATTGCATATCTATAACAGGTTATGCATTCAGTCTTTGATCTTGGGTGATCACATGGAGCAGCAAGAAGCATAAGACAATCTCCTTGTCCTCAACAGAAGCAGAGAATCAAGCCATCTGTGCAACAACGTGTGAGGCAGTTTGGTTGCGGAGACTTGTCCAGGATGTTGGGGAAGAATAGACAGTTGCAAAAACAATCAGATGCCACAATCAGAGTTCAATCAAACTTGCCAATAATCTGGTGTTTCACAAAAACACTAAACATAATGATACACAATTCCACTTTGTCTGGGAGAAAGTGCAATCTAAAGAAATCCATTTGGAATATTGTAATACATGTGATAATATTGTAGACATTTTCACTAAGCCTCTTGGAAAAGTTAAGTTTCAAAGGTTTAGGGAGATGTTAGGCATATATGTGAACCCATTCTTCATTAATGGGGAGTGTTGAGGATAATGGAGAATATCCTCGAATAAGTAGAGTTGGTTCACATAACCTCAAGATAAGAATTAGTTTCTATTTTTTAGGATGTTGATCTAACATCCCTAAAACCATGTTTTCTATTTAATGTGTAATGTGCATGATCAATGTAGAGCGTTCTACAGAGCCATACTCTCCTGGTTCAAACTCTCTTTCGTAGAGCTGACCAGTGGGTATTATTCTATCAATACAAACATTGTCGTTTTTATCACATCCTTATAATTTTCGTATATGATATATTGACCACTCACTTTTGACATTTTTTGTTTTTCATTTCTGTATGACTTCTTTGTATAAAGAAAATATATTTATACAAGTCATCATTAGTTGATCTCCATATGAAAAAATAAAAGTTTTAAAAAATAAAAGTTTAACTCTTCAAATATCTCTACTATCCCTCAAACTACTTCACTTCCAATTATATACCTAATACATTTATTATATTGCATAATACCAAATAAATTCAACTACTCTAATTCCAACTATATACATATTAATTCCAATTATATAGAATACATTTATTATATTACATGATAGGAAATAAAATTTAACCACTCTAATTCCAACTATATACATATTACATTTATTATATTAAATGATAGGAAATATTCTTTTTATAATGCCTCTGCATCATAATGGAGTAAAGAGTGCCACATTCAATTTCAGTTTGCTAACCTATCGCTTGAGTGTAACCACGATGTCCCAAACTATGTGCTTTTTCAATTTCTAATTTGCTAACCTATTCCGTAACCACGATGTCCCAAACTATTTGATTTTTCTTTGATGTTGAGTGTTCATGATATTTCCACTATTGCAAGAGAGTTGGATAAGATTATTAAGTTTCTTCTATCTTATTGTTTTATTACATTTTGTGCTTCGTGTCCAATAGCGCCCATTGAGTTAAGTTTGTTATTGGGTAGAGAAGCTAAAGTTAAGAATAGGCTAAAGTGAAATTCAGAAAACCAGCCCGAACTTGAGGGGAAATGGAAATCAGCATTTAGTTTAATAGGATAATGTAATCTTCTTTAAAGTGAAGTGCTAACAAAAAGATGGTGAGCCAGCTTGTGTAGAAACTAATAGGAACTATGAACTTATGATCAACATTCCAAAATAGAAGGATATTTGTAGTTTAGGAGGGAATAGTCATGTGATAAGGGAAAAAAGTAGCCCCTCATCCAAAACCTAACTGATTGAAAAAGGTGAAAAACTAGAGGCAATAATTCATAACCGGAAAGCTACTTTGGCATGAGAGTGAAGGTGTGAGCTCATTGTGCTAATTCACAATAGATGTATTTTAGTTCATGACGTTTCATGGGAACAAAGTGATTCCTAAATTGTGGTGTGATGTCGCTGGGTGATCCTTATGGTATTGACTATTTGGGTGATTATATATCTTGTCATTGTTTTTCTGAACATTATGTAAGTTTTTCCTAATAACTTTTTTTTTAATTGTTTTCTCAATATGTGAAGTGAAATGTGACCATCGATATGTACTATGAGATGTACTATAATACCTATTTAATTTTGGTAAGAATAAAAACTTTCCAATATTTTTTCAAAATAAAATCTAGTAACATATGCCATATTATGAATCACAAGTCCCCACTTTGATCAACTTGGGGACTTGGAGAGAGAAAGGAAACTGCAGGCCTTTACTCGAACATTGGAGAAAGCTTTAGCTTTCACACAGATGTATTGTTAGTTTTTCATAAAATCATATTTAAAACTATGAAAATTATTTTTTATAAAAAATAAGGCAATTTTTAAAGTAGCTAAAATAATAATAATTATGTTTTATTTTTTATTTCAAATTAAAATAATTAAATAACAAAGGGCTACTTATAACTAGCCCTAGAGTTAGTTAATATTGCTTAATAAACTAAAAACAATAACAAACAAATTTCCTCACAAAATAAAATACTGTATATTGTATGCCATCGATAAAATGAAATATGGGTAATGTTTATTACAATATACACTTTTATATTATGTTTTTTTCAAATATTTTATGTGTTTTTTTTAATAATATCTTTTGTATTAAATTTATAAAATCTATTTTAATACAATATAAGTATTTAAATTAAAATTAGGGTGAAAAACTATAATTTTATGGAATATTAAAGAATAAGAAAAAGGGAAAAAAAGATGTTAAATTAAAAAGAAATAAATCTGAAAACCAAAAATAGTAATTAATAGAAATGGAAGTTATTAAACGTGCTATAATAAGACATCAAACAATCACCTTACAAATAGATAAATTTAAATAATAATAAAAAATAACAAAAATTGAATTATTACATTAAGAAGAGTCTTTTCGGTAAAAATCACATAGGAGAAAATTTTGCCACACGTTTGGAACCAGCTAGTGTAGTTCAGCATCAGGACCAGATAAAGATGCAGATCATGGCGCAATCCTAAATAGAGAGCGATATAAAGACCAAAAAATCATATAAAACATTAATATTTTAGTAATGATAATATTCCTATAACAGCTAATATAATGGCTAGTTTGTAATATATAATAATCTTTTAATAATAATGATTAAAATCAACTAATATTCCTATAACGACTAGTTTAATAATAATAATTAAAAAAATCTAAAAAATAAACAATCCAAATCAATCTTAAACTATAAACAAACATCAATTTCTTTTATAAAAATAAACTAATACACATTAAAAACAAACCTATTAATAAAAGCATAAATACCACAAAACCTATTAATAAAAGCATAAATACCACATGTATCATAATAAGAAAAAACCTATTATGATATTCCATCTAACTCCACATTAGTTCCATTTGACTTTTTAAATTTATTTGTGCTAATAATATTTTTTAAATAAAATTTATTTTAATTTAGTTTAATATTTCACCATTATCCATGTCATTATATTGATTTTAATTTCAAATACTAAAACAAATTTTAATTAAAAATTATTTTAGAATCTAAATAACTTTATATAAATTAATTAATTTAAAATAATTAAAAAAAATATTAAAAAGCTCAATTAATTTTTTTTACAAACATATAATGAGATTAATAATATGTCGTTAGCTTTTTTTTATAATGAAAACCATTTAGACAGACTGAGCCCGATAGAATTCATTGCTTTTAATGTGATATGAAAATTTGTAGGTATGATTGTGGTTGTGATGAAACGATCATACAATCAATGATACGAATTGCATAATTGTCAGGCCATATGTTCGGTGACACTGTTTTTTTTACCGTGGAAGAAATTGGACTCGTTTTCAAATATACAAATTTTATTTGATATTGGATAAACTTATTAGGAAGACCAAGCTTCCGCACCTAACAATTTTAGCCCATTTTCTTTGCACTCATAAAATTATCTTTATTCATCCCAAAAGCGAGTTTTCAGTGCAGTGCTTGGACCATATGAGTTTGTTAATGTTTAAACAGTCCTTGTTCATCGCAAAAGCCCGTTTTCACTGCAGTGCTTGGACCATATGGGTTTGTTTTGGCTAAGCACACCAATTTTATGAATCATACAGTTAGAAGCGTATGGGTTTGTTTTGGCCAAGCACACCATTTTGATGAATCATACAGTCAGAAGCATATGGGTTTGTTATGGGTCAGCACACCATTTTCATGAATCATACAGTTAGAAGCATATGGGTTTGTTTCGGCTGAGCACGCCATTTTCATGAATCATACAGTTAACTGACGGTTTTATTTATATAAAGTTGGAATGGTGTTTAGAAACATTCGAACCTGTGTGATGGGCTTGTCGTCGATTTGAGCTTTAGGAGCATTTAAAGATGTCAACAGATGGATTTGTCCTCAATTTGAGGACCTGAACAACAACCTAATTGTCAAAATTTGGAATGATATTGTTGATCCATCAAACTTGTAAAAGATGCAATCACATGGAAATAATGTTTTACCACCATCGCCACAAGTGTCTTTTGTTGAAACCTGACAACTAAAGGCAATTGGAATGGGTAGGATTGGAAAGAAATATATTCTAATGAGATTTATGGTAGCTCCCTCTAGTGTATGGAATGACCTCATGGGAGGCATTAGTCGACCCATGGCTGAGGACAATCGAAGGGTGTTACTCAGGGTGGCTTTTTAGAAATCATTCTCACTATTCAAATTGAATTTCAAATGGATACTGCACAGAGGGGAAGATTCATCAAGATTGTACACATGGCGAGTGGCGCTAGTGGTCTAGCTTTAGAAGATCCTTGCTCCCCTCCATTGAGCTTCCCTTTAGAATGTTGCTCTTCCCGCGGTGCATTTTTCAAACCTGCAATGAATTCGATTTTAAGGGCATTGTCGAAACCAGAATCGATAATTGATAATTGCCAGGACATTGGTCGCAATAAATATTATCTCGGAGTTTTATTAAGATTAAATTGGTCACCATATTCCATTCTTTTTTAATGAATAAACCATTTTGTGAAACAATGAAACCTATGATTGAGCATGATTCTACACCATTGAGCATGATTCTACACCATTTAGGGTCTTTCTGTCATATATTTTCAATCTCTTTGTCATTTCAGTCTTTGCAGGGTTTTCTATTGTATTATGTTATTAGTGTATAAGCTACAATTCAAACATTGAAATGTTCATTAATTTTTTAAATAGTTATAGAAAATACAATGCACATAGCAAACGCTTTTCCATACAATACTGATATAAACTTTCTTCTCTTTGGATTCACATATGGATGTTATACTTTACCATGAATAATTTTTAAATCTGGTCCTCTCTGTTTACATTCCTTTTAATTATGATGCATATAATTTACAAAGAATATTTTCTAAATTTGCTCCTCTCTTTCTGTTCTTTTTAATTATCATCCCAGGAATATTTTCTAAATTGGGTTATTTCAGATTTTTTTAATCATCTATTTTTATGAAAATTTAAAATAAGTTTTTTAATTATTTATTTCGCAAAAATTTAAAAGAAAATCTAAATAATAAATTCGCCATTTTATTTATTAAAATTTGAAATGTAATTATTTTAAAATATTATATAAAAATTACAATTTTATGATAAAACAAAAAAATACATGGTTTAGTTTTTATATTATATAGATTTTATGTTAAGCTAATAATGTGACTTGGGATAGTATTCGTTTTTAATATTTCATGTGATGAAACATATTTAATTGCTTCCAATTCTCTATGGTAAGAAGCTTCAAGATATTAGGTCTTAGAAGCTAGTGTACTAATTTGTTTCCTGAGGAAATGTAAAGTGTTGAGTTGATTTGATTTGATTTGATTTGGTTTGGTTTGGTTTGATTGTGAGACGCTAGTAAAAAAGAGTTCATTGTAAATTATTCTATGTATACATTTTTTGGTTGAAAAAGATATTGAATATATTTTAAATAATGATTTTCTATATTCAAAGAGTTTTTTAATGAGATTTTATGGTTTAATAGTTTTGTTGTGATTTTTATTTATTTTTAATTATTAATTGTTATAATTTATGTACATATTTTCTTTATAAATTAATGAAAAAATTGATTTCTTATAATTTTATGAATATAAAAACCACGCAAACACTAAACATACAAAACAAAAATATTAATTTTAATAACATTCCATTTTACTAATTGTTTAATCACAAAATGCTAAACATACTAATTAGTTAATCACAAAATGTGAATACTAACAATCATGATTTTAAACTATACCAAATTAATTATCTTAATTAAATGTGGATTCGGCATCTAAAAATAATAGAATACTTAAACACTCAAAGGGTGGAAACTGTGTCATGAAAATTACATATTCTATCACGGTGACAACAACATCAGTTAAATGAAAGGTGGTAGCCATGTAAGTTAAATAAACACTAATAAACGAAATATATGTTTATATTAAGTTTCACATTATCTAAATTAAATTAAAAAACAATACGTTTTCGCATATTTATAATAAATTATAAAACTAATATTCAAATTTGACATTTTATATTATCCCAATGTCATGCTGTTAAGAATTTAGTGATCGCTTGAGGCAGGCATAGTCGTTCTCATCTTGCCGTTGAAAACTGGGCACTTAGACCGACCTCCATTATAGCACATGCCAGTGTTGATATAATGCCAGTGCTGATATCATCAACGTTCCTATCGATGGCTATACGGAATTCGAATTCGATTCGATACAGGAAAAATTTGACTACTTGGAAATATAGATCTTATAAATTTTAATTATTTAAAAAAATAA
>APFE031279849.1:40564-106579 GCA_000404065.3 Pinus taeda | reverse complement strand
TCAAATTTCATAATTTTTCATTTTTTTTAAATATATCAAATTTATATTTTTTTATACCAAAAATAACATTATTAAATTTGTTATTCACATGACCCTATACCGAATTCGAATTAACGAATTTTCACTCGAACGGAACCGAATAGCCGTATTTCCGAATTTTCCAGGCCGATACGGCAGAACTTGGTAACTATGGTTTTTAGAGCATAGTTACCAAGTTTGAATTCGAATTTGGTTTGATATCATAAAGAATTAGAATGAAAAATTTTCCATTCTGATTTTTTTTTTTATAGTATATATCATAAAGATTTGAATATATATACTTTATTTTTTCTAATAATAAAATATTTTTATTATTTTCTAATAATAAAATATTTCCATTATTTTTTTTCTAATTTGTTTAGATTTGAATAATTTTTATTAACTCTAGATTATAACCACTTTTAAAATACAATTAAAAACAAAATACTCATACTTCCTCTTCCCACTAAAAATCCAAAAACTCTAATAAATAAATACATATTTAAAAAATCACTATTTTAAATTTGTTTGTTAAAATCTATCAAAAAATAAATGATAACCACTTTCATAGATTTTCTTTTTCCTATTTTTTATAAAGTTCCAACGCTACACAACAACAAAGTGAATTTAAAAAATAAAACTTTTCCAATTTACACATTTTTTCTATTTCCTTTCCTTTTCCAAATAAACAAAGTTATATGTTAAAACTTCAGACATTAACCTTATATGTTTATATGTCCAAGAATCTTGAGTAAAGATCTTAACGTTTCGAAACTAACCTAACCTAGCTCCTGACTCCTTGAAAAGCACTAAAGTTTGGAAGCCACGATGAAGTATTTATTGCTTTCTTTGAGGAGGCTCAAAAGAATAAAACTGTAAACGAATCGACTCGAATATTCTGAAATAATTTGCTTTACGAATCGAATTGACGAATTTCCGAATTTTTTTTCCCAATTCAGCCGTATTTGGTAACTATGCACAAAATGAATTACGACGCCTTATCCATTAGGCTCGGCCGTATTTGGTAACTATGCACAAAACGAATTACGACGCCTTATCCATTAGGCTACGGGCTGAAAATGTCCATGTCCGAGTTGGTTTTGTAATCAAAGAAATTTTGGTGGCAACTGCACATTTTTAGTGATATTTTAAGTAAAAAAAAAAAAAAAATATGGTTGTAGTTGAGGTTGCCGTTCTAATGAATAAGAAAAAATGACTATAAAAAATATCTTCACTTTTCAAAATCTAATTTTCTTTTCAATTTTAAATTAGAAATTATCCTAAATAGGCCCAAAGTAAGTTCATAGGATTAATAAATTGCAAATTATCCGAAATACGCCCAAACGTAAGTTCATAGGATTATTAAATTGCAAAAAATTGCTGTTGGTTTTATAATCAATGCAAATGATATTTTTTTGGAGGTTGGACAATAGGCAAAAATATTATCTTTTATATTGTAAAATAATTTTGATTTCTTGCTTATACTTTTTTGTCAAAAGTTTTCGTCCAATTTCTTGATTAAAAGGAAAGAACTCTTAAAGAAAATTGACTACAAGTAGAAGTATCTAAAGATGTTATAATTTGTCTTTTCACCTTTTTATTATTAATTGTTTAGTATTTCATTCCATACTAGACGCCTCACCAATAGAGATGGCTATTTTAGATGAACAAAATTATTGATACTTGTCTACTAAGGTTCGTGTGTACTGAGACTCATACAAAGATTGATACTTGTCAACTGAGGTTGGGGTCTACTAAGATGAAGAAGATGCAATATTAACTAAGATAATTCAAACATGACCTTTGAAAGCCAATATCACATCATGGTTTTTCCAAGAAAAAACAATTACAAAGAACCCTCATGGTTATACCTTATTGTCCATAGTTCTTTCAACCTGAGGAACCCTCTATCTCATTTCCACACCTGGGGTGCTTAGAAAAGGGAGGCAAAGCTTAGTTAGTGTCCTTGATCAGGGAGGCCCCTTATCAGGAAGCCACACATCCATCAATCAAAATTGCTCTCTAAAGACCAAGAGCTTCCCTTTTGGTAAAACCTTGGTGATAATATCTGCAATGTTCCCATCTATCGATATGTGATGGAGTCGAACGACTCCTCTCTGCAGCAAGTCTTGAATGAAGTGTTACTAAATATATATGTGATGGACTTGTCGTGGAACACGAGATTCTCTACCAGAGGAATCCCACTCTTATGGTCGTAATATATCACTGTAGTGTCTAGAACCTACTCAAATAGCTCTCCAAAGAGATTTCTCAACCAAATTGCTTCGTAGTTAACAATGTTAGTGACAATGTAGTGTGCCCCAGTGGTACTCAATTCTATAGACTTCTACTTCCAGGTCATCCAAGATATCATGGCATATCCAAGGCTAGAACAACATCTAGATATACTCTTCCTGTCGATAACATTTCCCAACCAGTAAACATCGATGTATCAATGAAATTAAGCATCTCCAATAGAATATCTCAAACCAATTGTGATCGTCCCATGCAAATATCTCAAAATGTGTTTGGTAGCAGTCTAATGTGCATGGAGAGGATTAGTCATGAATTGGCTTAACATAATCACTACATAGTATATGTCTAGACACGTGTTCATAAGAAACATTAAAGCCCCAATCCACTGTTTATACTTGTATGGCTTCGCCAAATGGGGTTCTCCAGCTTCTCCACATGGCATCTTGAAGTTCATTTCCATTTGAGTGGTCATGGGCTTGCATTATGTCATTATAAATCTCTCTAATAACTTCGCAACATATTTTCCTAATGAAAGGAAAATCTCTCCGAGCCTTTGCCACACTCAAGGCCTAGAATGTAGTTCACGAGTCCAAGGTCCTTAATCTCAAATTCAGAGGTTAGCTCCCTCTTACATTCAATTATTAGAGGCTCTCTACCTGTAAATAATATTTCGTCAACATATAAAACCAAAATCAGTGGCATAACTTGGACTATCATGATGTAGAGGTTGGGATCAAACTTGCTTCTTGTGAATCCTAGCTTAATCAAATAACTATCTATGTAGGCATAACATTCTCTTGGGGCTTTCTTCAAACAATAAAGTGCCTTCTTCAATCTACAAATGTGTGTATTTCAATCCTCTACTTCATATCCCTATGGTTTCTCAACATACAATTCTTCTTATAACATGCCATCTAGGAATGTCGTCTTGACATCCATTTAATGAAGGGTCCATCCTTGACTTGTGCCAAGGGAAAATGTTGAATGGATGGTTGCATATCCATCCACAGGTGAAAATACATCATCATAATATTCTACCTATCTCTGGGAGAAACCTCGAGCCATGAACCTTGCCTTTTATTTTTTAATAGTACCATCAACTCCATGCTTGATCTTGAATAACCACTTTGAAGTTATGATGAATTTCCCCTTTGATCTCGGCACAATATCCCACATGTTATTCTTCATAATTGATTCATATTCTTTGTCCATAAAATATTTCCAAACTTGTTCTTTTACAGCTTCTTCAAATATGGAGGCTGAATCATAGTACTCATGGTTGAAGCATATCCCTGGTAACTGCATGTCCACTACCTTTCTCTAAATGATCTTTGGATAAGAAATTATTTCTCAGCATCCTGTAGAGTGTCATGTAGCCAAAGTAGTCTCTCCAAGAAGGAGTATCACTTGGATGAGGCCGTAAGGGATCCATTGGCTCCATGGGATCATCAACAATATTTATATGAGAATCTGGCACGGAAGAACCATCCAAAATATCCATATCATCATTCTTCTCAAGAAGAGGAGGCAATAGAAGGTCCCTTTGTTTTCAAAGTATCGAATATTCATTAAGTGTAACATCCCTGCTATTTTCAGCCTTCCTTTGACAAGGAATATATAATCTAAATTCTTTATAATTTTCACAATATCCAACAAACATACATTTTCTTTATGTAGCTTCAAATTTTTCCTTTTATCGTTTGACACATGGAAATATATGACACATCCACATATGCGAAGATGGCCAATGTCGGGTGTTGGGACAGGAAAAAGGTATGATTTCTCTTCATAAACTACTTTATTTACCATTCATCATTATACGATTATCTATGTTTATATATTAAAATGAGGAAAATATTCGCTAAAGTTGGATGAAAGCATTTGGTGATAGAATAGGAAAATCTAGTACAAAAAACTGATTTCTTTCTATCTTTATGTTTAGATATGTAGACTGGGCAAAAGCTGTTTAGTTGAAGAAACAGAATGCGGCCATAAAAGGGAAAAGATACAACGTCTTGGGCAGACAAGGAAGCAGGAGATCAACTTAAACAATGCTACTTTATCACATGGTCAGATTATGTATAGTGAAATCCTCAAGATCCCCAGATCCCGAGGATTCGCTTTTATCTAGTTACTCTTTTATGTTATATATAGGGAATAAAGGTAGTTAGAGAGAGTTCAGACTTTCATAATCTGTAATTGTTCTTTTTGAAAACATATACACTCTTATCTCAGTGATTTTTTAGGTTGTTACTTGTGTTAATGAAAGAAGGTTGCATTTGATACATCCTCATATTCTGAATTCTTATTAAGTGGAGGCTTCTCGTGACTCTAGGCCCAGTCACAATAAGTTTTACCACTCCCTTGTTCTATAGTTTTTGTATTCAATATTTGCTATTGATTGAATTTTTTTCATTGGTTCTTTCGTTTATCATAAAGATTTGTGATGTTGATTCACACTATTGTTCAATTAGATTTAGAGTGAAGTCGTGTGAGGTACATAAGCAGCGCTTTGATTGGAACGAGTGAATTAGTGTTAATAGAAGATTGTTGTTCACTTTGAAATGATGTTATCATAGATTTTGGAGATAAGACAAATTAACTTCTACAGGTTTAAATATAGATCATTTGTTATTTGGAAATCCTTTATCACTATTTTCCATTCAATTGTTGTTTGTTGTTCAATTATCGATTTCTATTCATTTGTTGATTGATTTTCAATTACTGATTGTTGTTCAATTACAGATTGCTATTCAATTACTGTTGTTGTTCAATTGATTGCAAGTTAACTTGGGTTGTTGTAGATTAACAATGTTGTTCAATAGTTATAGTTTCTTTCCTTTATTGAGTAAGTTAGCCTTAAGTTTATTTGAAAAATTCTAAGTGTGATTCTTATTTGTGTTCAGTTTCAATTGATTTCGGAGCAAGTTACATAGAATTGCAATGTGTGTCAAGAGTATTTCCTCCATAGATAGTTCTTTCCAGAATTATGTGAATTGAATTGAAGAATTAGCGATTAGTGATTGCAATGATTCATCATTAGATAACCTCTAGATTCATTGCATATACTATGCTGACACTCTTGAGATAAAAGGACTTACCTCATGTTGACAACTAATGTAGGGATTGATATTTCCTGTAAAATGACATGTTAGTGAGCCAACATTTTGGCATCAATGGTGGGGACAGTGTTTCAAGTGATTGCTTTTATTTTTTCTATGAAAGAATTGGGTTTTAATAACAGAAGGTAAGAACCTATGTACCTGGCAGGTAAAGTGCTTTTTACCTACCCACTTTACAACAAAACATTAGAGGTTGAATAGGAAATTGTTTATGAATGACTAGAAATAGAGAAATAGAAAAGGAGTAGGAACCTCCACCAAAATCCACAAAACCCAAAGCATTGGTGAGCCTTGGGAGAAGGACCTTTATAGCTGAAATCGTAAGAAGAGAAAGGTGTCAGTAGGATTTGAGGGTATACCTGGAAAAAGTTCTACTATTATGCCTCCAGTAGCAGGCTCACCATCTACAACTTATGCTGAGATTCAAAGTCAAGTAGGAGGATTGGAACAAAGTTTTCAAGCTATAATAAGTCTACACCCTGATCCTCTACAAGAGGGAAAATATTGTAACATAAGAGAAGGAAAAGGAGAAACTAGGGTTGCTAAAGCAGAACCATAACTGTCTGAACAAATATCTCTTGAGATCCCAGACCTAGGTAGTGTTGCAAAGCCATCTCGGGTTGCAAAGCCATCTCGGGTTGCGAAGTATTTGATTACTCCAGAAGCATGCCTTGAAGTCCCCGAAGATTATTGGCACATCTTTGACCAAATGGCAGATCAGCCACCCCAAGGTCAAACCTTGACATTAGAGTACCCCATAGTTGACTAGGTGGCCAACGCTCCTATGAAGGCTATCCTCTGGAAAGCATCCCAACTTTCCATGGGATGATCGCAGAGGATCATGATGCTTTTTTGTTTGAGTTTTATGTCCTCTATAGAGTGTATGACTATACCACCAAGCCCCAAAAGCTAAAACTATTCCCTTCCACTTTGAAAGGTGAAGCTCTAACATGGTTTATGGGTCTAGGTGGTAGGTTATCAATTCTTGGGATGAAATGAAAACCTCCTTCCCCAAAGGATACCAATAATTTTTTAAAACTAGGGAACTGAAAGATGAGATTTCTAAGATGAATGAAAAAGATAATGAAACACTAGAAGAATATGTAGAACGATTTAATTATAATTTGCAGAGGTCTCCAAACACTACCCTACAAAAAGAAGTCTTGACAGCTATCTTAATTAAAGGAATGAAAGAGGAACGGGTAGAAACTCAAAACTTAATGGGAAAAGGAGATATTTCTCAAGAATATTATGATGAAATTATTCATATGTGTATTAGGTGTTCGCAAGGAAGCGCACACACAGGAGTAGGAAAGCGAGATCCAATGAGCAGAGGAAGCAAACCAAATAGTTGAGGCATAACACAGATGTAGATAGGCAACCTCTTGGAAGATTTTGAGATGGAAATCTTGGGCACTCTTACAACACAGCTGGACATCCTATAGGCTAAAGAAAAATGGGCATTAGCAAAACAAAACTTGGCCATCTTCTACCCACAATTTCGAAAGAAGCACAACCAACAAGATGCCCATTAGACATGGTTCAGATGTGTGCCATCTGTACTAAAGATCACGACACTGAACAATGTCCATCACTACATAGGCTGAAAGTAGTATTCAAAGAAGAACAGGAAGAAACAAAACTGATATATCTGATGATCCAACGTCAACAATAGTAGGCTAAACCTACAAGTATGTCACAAGACACACCCCAATTATTTCCTTCCTCACAGTTTGATCAACAACAGAACCTCAAGGTAGCCTGGCAAGGCCAATCGCCCTACCCAAATTGGCAGAGCCCACCATTCCCTATGACATCTTGGACAACACAATCCTTTCTAGGAAATGGCTAGCCGAATTCTCCTTTTACTCCTATTTGGCAAGGCAATCCGTATCAATCCCAATGGCCTAGCTCCACCTCTCAAAATCCGAACCATTCTACAAATTGGCAACAACCTTTGGGGACATCCAATGTACCTATTGGGATAGACCCTTACCATCAACCCACATTTTCAGCTCCTTATACATTATAATAGAATTCTCAACCTCTTCTATTGCCGTAGTTACGAGCTCAGTTGAACCCGAATCCTAATAACAAACAAATCCAGTTGGTACAGATAATTGAAAACCCACAGTATGAGATTGAGTAGAAAGAATAATGAGCTCAGATTGAGGTCAGGATGTGTCATCACCCCTGGTGAAAACAAGGACCAGCCTTCAATTGAAAATGTAACTCCACCTGTACAAATTCCAACACCTTCAATTAATACTAAACTAAGGCAAGGGTAAGGGAAAGATTAGCATGATGACCCTAAAAAACTTATAGTCACTTCTCCTACATTCCCTGAAAGACTAACGATACCTAAACTGATCACCTACCCTCATTTCGATCTTGTAGGGGAACTAAAAAATTTGTGTATGAAGATCCCTCTCCTCCAACCCATTCAAGGGATTCCCATCTATGCCAAAAAATCAAATAATTGTGTGGAAGAAAGCTTGAGAGGAAGGTAAAAACCTCACCCACTATGCATGTTGTAGGAACCTTATCCGGTTTACTCTTGGGAGAGGAAACTCCAATAAAGTACAAGGATCCTAGAAACCCCATAGTAACAGTTCAGATATATGGCCACTCTTTTCCAAATACATTAGTTGATCTAGGAGTTGCCATTAACTTATTAACAACAGAAACTTGTCAAGCACTTGGTATTACAACCTTGGAACTAACCGCCACTTTATTAGAACTTGCTGACTGATTGGTGGTAAGACCAGAAGGGACTTTATGAGACATCACAGTTTCTGTTGAATTATGGGCATATCCAGTAGATTTCTTGGTTATAAACCCAACGAGTGGGTTGGATGGGCATCCTTTGATTCTGGGCTAACCTTGGCTGGCAATAGCTGATGCATATATTCGTTGCTGAGAAGGCAACATGACTATTACAAAGGGGGATGTTGTAAATAATCTGGTGTTATATCCTCCTGCCACGCCAAGTTTTCCCATTGTAAAAATATGTAAGTAGCCACTAGCATACCTAGAAGATAGCATCCATTCACCACTCAGAGTAGCGGGGGCAGTGGAATTTAAAGATTAGACTGAATATGATGTTATCAATAATTTTATAAATTAGCTAGCTAATGTGAGTAATGTATAGTGTCATATGTTGATTTTAATCCCTGATAACGAAGCGATGGAAGATCCCCTGAAGGATACAAATGACTAGCATATTTAGACAACTGTTGTTCATAACAGCAAACCCATTGAGATCGAGACAAGAAAAGTTCTAAATATCAATGATAATCTGCATAGCAAACAACATCAGAAGTTTATGCAGGTCCTACAGAAAAATAAAGGGGCTTTTTCCTGGGATTATCCTAATATGAAAGGGATAGACCCACAGCTATGTACACACCACATCTATATAGAGAAGGATGCTCGACCCATCCGATAGCCTCAATGAAGGTTGAACCCACACCTCAAGGATATAGTGAAAGAGGAATTTTAGAATATACTTGATGTAAATTTTATTTGTCCTATCTCTGACAGTAAATGGGTCTCTCCATTGGTGGTCATCCCTGAGACCAATGTAAAGTGATGCATTTGTGTAGACTATCGGGAGCTGAACAAGGCAACACAAAAAGATCACTTCCCCCTCCCATTCATAGATCAGGTCCTCGATACATTGGCAGAGAAGCAGTTCTTTTCCTTTTTAGATGGTTTCAGTGGCTATAATGAAATTCAGATTTCCCATGAAGATCAAGATAAAACATCGTTCACCTGTCCTTAGGGCACATTCGAATATAGGGTATTGTCGTTTGGCTTGTGTAATGTTGTAGCCACATTCCAGAGACTATACTCAGCATCTTTACTGACCTAATAAATGAAGGACTAGAGGTATATGTTAGTGTCAATCTTTGCAGCCTTCTTCTAGTGATCAAACATGCTCTTACACAAGTGATTTTAAGGTGTCAAGGTCAAATTTTATCACTTGAGTGACTCTTCAAGTAAAATTTGGTCACTAGGCATTAGGTCTGGGGTTGGATTTTACCCTTGTTAAAATTGTCAAAATGATGTTCCATGTCACCATTCAGCTGATTCTACTATCATTCAGAGGGTTTTCATCATCATGTCAAGTTCCATTGGGTCATTTCGCACCTTGTTCATGTTTCAATTGCACCTATGGCAAGGTTCATTTCCCTCTCCTAGTGTTTTGAAACTAATTTCTCTTGGATGGTCAAATCATCAGAAAACTTGTATCCTGATGTTCATACACCTTCCCCTATC
The DNA here is from genome assembly GCA_000404065.3 of Pinus taeda. Lineage (NCBI taxonomy): Eukaryota > Viridiplantae > Streptophyta > Pinopsida > Pinales > Pinaceae > Pinus > Pinus taeda. The sequence goes on along the minus strand of APFE031279849.1, from coordinate 96,902 downwards.
CATAAAATACCTTATCAGACACTTCCCATCACCGAGATCCCCCAAATTCCTCATTTTCATACAAATCCTAGTTCCTTGCTACAACCTAGCAATTTTCTATGGTTGGGCCTGTGCTTTGCCTTTTTGGACCCCTTCCCCTCACTCAATTCCTAAGATTCCACTTTTCCCTAATTCCTATCATCCCTTCACACTTCCCAAAATTTCCTTAAGAATTTAGAAGCTCCCTATCTCCTTCATTCTGCTTCTTTCCGGAAAATCCCTTGTCCCACACATTGGGATATGTTTCACTCAAATGAGTTTTCTGAGCAATCAGAGATGAATTTGAGTAAATTGGGAGATTTTTTCATCAAAAATAGAAGAAGGAAGAAATATATCCTTCACTTTTTACACAGGTGTCATGGTCCTGAAGAAATTTCAAGAATACAATTGCCTTGGGAGAATTGATGCACCTTTGGAGCGACCTCAGGAAATTCAAGTTTTATCCTAGCTCAGTTGGCCAAATGACTTTCTTTGTGATTCAAATGATAACTAGAGACAAGTATCTTTCCAATGAGCTATCATGAGCTCAATGTGAAGTTGAGGAAGGCATTCAAAAGTTGACTGTAACAACACTCTTCCTTTAGACAGTCTTATTTGGCACAGTTCAACCAGTATTGGGAGATTTCACTTTTGACAGGGCAAATGAGCTCCAAATCACAAAATTCTAGCTGGCTTGGAAATTAGACACAAGGAGCTTTCCAATGCGCTATCCTAAGCTAAATTGGGTGTTGAGAAAGACATACAAAAGTCGCCCGCAACAGCACTCTGCCTTGAGGCAGCCTCATCTAGCACAGTCTGACCAGTCTTGGGAGATTTAGTTTTTGACAGGGAAAATGAGCTCCAAATCAGCAACTTCTAGTGGGGTTGGAAAGTATACAGAACAAAATTTCCAATGAGATATCCTGCATGCAATTTGGACATCCGGAAGGCCTCCAAAAGTCACCTGGAAAAGAGCGTGACGCACAGGAGGAGGAGCACGACAGTTTTATAAATATTATCACTCCATATGGTCAGTTATACAAGTGGCAAAAGAAGGCAAAGGGTCACCCAAGCCATTTGTCATGTTTGTAACACTACACCTATAGCTGATGCTTGGCTCTCCACCTTCATTTGGTGACCCTTGGTCGTTCTAAATCTTCATAGCACATTCTATATATTGTATGCAAACCATTTGCAAAGCAATTTTGGGTTGGTTGGCTTGTAACTTCTGGGAGACTGTGGGAAAGAAACTTTTTTTCTACATTGTATATTTTTACAGAGAATCAATGAAAGGAAGCAGCTCTGATTAATGAGATTCATGTGGTTGTGAGTGTAGCAAATGTGCCTCTTATGTTTGATAGTTCTCATATTCATTTTCTAGTGAAGTTTTTTGAGTGAGATTAGGTAGAATTCAATTTTATTGCTCTACCTAGAGGAAAACTTCATGTATGGTATTTAATTCTTCTGTTGAAAAGGATTTATATCCTATGCCCTTTTCACCTTCTTAGTAAATCTCTCCATTTCTTTGTTATGTTCCATAGTGTCATTTCGTATCCATTTCTGGTGAAATTTTTCGAGTGAGATCAGGTAGAATTGAATTCTATTGCTCTACCTGTGGGAAAATTTCATATACATTATTCATTCTTCTATTTGAAAAGGATTCATCTCCTATGACCTTTTCAAATTCTTAATCAATCTTTCCATCCCACCACCTTTTAAAACTAAATTTCCATGCTTTCAGCCTACCTTGCCTCACGAAATAATATGTGCCTTCATGTTAAGTTCTCTGTTCATTGAGGTCCAATGGTCCCATAATATCCTGGAAACAAAGTCATTCATGAAAATCACTCCTTATATTCATTTTCACTTACTAGCCTAAGACAAATAGTTCATTGTAGGTCATCTCAGGCCATTTCGTTTACTTATTCACTGAGTCGGAGAGAGCCCTCTTCTGTTCTGGTAGGGCTAGCTACCAGACTGAGCTTGGTTTGATGTTGCCTTGAGTTTTGCCTTCTTTCAGCCTGAGGCAGATTCGAGCACTAATGTAATGGCGACCATACTGGGGAAGAAAATGGTTTGCTTGAAAATTGTCTTACCCCAAGACATATCTCAAGTTCAGATCTGATGGTTTATGGTGAAAAATGATCGGCCATAAGAAGATGGCTAAAATCATTCATCTGGTGACTCCATTCACTGAAGAAACCAGCAATCGATGCTTCATGGTGACTCCACTGTAGAGGGATCAGTAGTTTTGAGATTTTTTTTTAAAAAGATGGATCAGATTGAAAGAAGATACACTCCCATGTGCCGAGATCACATCCCATGCTTCCCAAATAAAATGCTGAATGTAGATTGGTCAAAGAATCTGCCTATGTTTAAAGATGATGGTAAGAAGGATGCTGCTTTACATCTAGTTGGATTTCACATCCATATTTGCAAGTTGAAGGTTGATTTTCCTGAAGATTGATTAATGAAGATATTCATGGCCACTCTGGAAGATAAAGCCCGATCTTCATATGAAAATTTTCCTGCTGCTTGTATTTACAGTCTAAAGGATTTTCATGACCTGTTCATTGAAAGATATAAAGACTCTTATCCACCATTGAATCTAGTTCATTATTGTTGCAAGCATGCTTATGGTTTTATTGAGAGCCTTGAAAAATATTATCTGGATGTTAATTTTATGGATCATGATATCATGGAAGCCCTGTATGAAATTCCCTTTCAGCAGCATAAAGACGATCATGACAATTTGCAGCATGATCAAGATTGTAGTACGGTGGAAAAAGAAGAAATTTTGCATCTTGATAGTCACAATGAAATACATGAAATGGATCAGCAGTATGAGAAAAATTTATATACTCCTTCCCTTGAAAATATTGAAGACAATCACTGTTTGAGAAAAAGGAAACAAAAGGTCTTATCTCGTTTGTCTGAAGATGAGATAGATCAACTCTTGCACGGTCATGTTCCAGCTCAAGCTAAAGTAGATTTTCAATGCACACATGGCCAAGAAAGTGTTGGTGAAACTTATTCCTCTTTTGAAAAGGATGACAGTCCGGTGAACATCTTAATAGATCAGCAAGTTGAAGAATTCCATATGGATGAAAGTGATGAAAGAAAAAGTGTCGGTTCAGATTTTTCCATAGAAGAAGTTTGGGTCCAAAACCCCCGTATTGACCTACTTGGCTTGGTAAGTATTGAAATAGACTCTGAATTGACGAATGGAGAGAAACGAAGTCGCTCTTAAAGACCAGAGGAAGAATTGCTCATCCTAATCAAGTGGGGCGAGGATGCGCAAGCAGGCTCGACCAAAGGGAGAGGATGTGGCTCGACAACAGGAGAGGATGCGTAAGCATGACTCGACTGATAAGGAGAGGATGCGGAAGCAGGCTTGACCATTCTCATGTCATCATAACAAAGCCTTCATGAAGAGGTAATCCAATCAGCTCATGGACAGCAAGATGAGAACTTTGTTCAAGTAAGTGAAAAGCTTTCTTTGGATGAATTTATGGTAGATGATAAAAGTGTTAATGTTGGGTTTCAAGAATCATCCAAAGTTTATTTTCTCATTATTGATGAATGTGATGAATGTAATGAGAATATGGCTCTCGTATCATGTCAAAATGAACAAAAATATATTCAGACCGTAGAAGACCAGAACAATCAAAATTGTCATTCAGATTCTTCTTCATATGTCTCATGTCTTGAAATGATTTTTGAAGAGGAAATCAACTCATCTACTTGTTCAGAATTGTTGGAAGACCATGGAACTACTCTTACTTATGAAGGAAGATCAGAATCAAAAGAAAAAGACATCTTGTTTCTTCAACATGAGGTAAATCTTCATGTTTTTCATGATCCAATGGCAAATTTGTTACAATCAACAGTGAAGGTCATTATTGCAGTATTCAGTGATGAAGGAGATCATGGCCAATTGTGTTTTGGGAGGCCCAGTTACCAATATCAATTGGTGACCAGAAGATCTGATCGGAAGAATCAGTCAAGAAGCCATCTTCTTGATTGGTTACATTGGCAGTTTGATATAGTTTGATGATATATAGTCTTGTAAGAAATAAAGGTGGTCATGTACTACCACCAAGCTTTAAGTTTTAAGTTCAATCAAGTTTTTTTAGTGATGTCATTTGCATTGAGTCAGTTTGAGTCAAGTTTCATGTTAATAAATTGAGTCATGTTGGTTTGTCAGAATAATGGACTCCATAGCCCAATGGACGAAGGCATTGTCTGCTCACCCAAAGATCTGTAGTTCTTGGCACCTCCAAGGAGCTACCATCCCCATTGGAGCCAATGTTAGTGTCAGTCTTTACAGCCTTCTTCCATTGATCAAACATGCTCCATATAAGTGATTTTAAGGTGTCAAGGTCAAATTTTATCATTTCAGTGAGTCTTCAAGTAAAATTTGGTCACAAGGCATTAGGTCTGGGGTTGGATTTTACCCTTGTTAAAATTGTCCAAATGATGTTCCATGTCACCATTAAGCTGAGTCTACCATCATTCAGAGGGTTTTCATCATCATGTCAAGTTCCATTGGGTCATTTCACACCTTGTTCATGTTTCAGTTGCGCCTATGGCAAGGTTCATTTCCCTCTCCTAAGGTTTTGAAACTAATTTCTCTTGGATGGTCAAATCATTGGAAAACTTGTATCCTGATGTTCATACACCTTCCCCTATCCATAAAATACCTTATCAGACACTTCCCATCACTGATATCTCCCAAATTCCTCATTTTCATACAAACCCTAGTTCCTTGCTACAACCTGGCAATTTTCTATGGTTGGGCCTATGTTTTGCCTTTTTGGACCCCTTCCCCTCACTCAGTTCCTAAATTCCACTTTTCCCTACTTCCTATCATCCATTCACACTTCCCAAAATTTCCTCAAGAATTTAGAGGCTCCCTATCCCCTTCATTCCGCTTCATTCCGGCAAATCCCTTGTCCCACACATTGGGATGTGTTTAACCCAAATGAGGTTTCTGAGCAATCAAAGATGAATTTCGGAAAACTAAGAGATATTTTTGTCAAAAACAGAACAAAGAAGAAAAACCTCCTTCACTTTTTACACAGGTGTCATGGTTCTGACGAAATGTCAAGAATACAATTGCCTTGGGAGAATTGATGCACCTCTGGAGCGACCTCAGGAAAATCAAGTTTTCTCCTAGCTTCGTTGGCCAAATGACTTGCTTGATAATTCAAGTGATAACTAGAGAGAAGTATATTTCCAATGAGCTATCGTGAGTTCAATTTGGAGTTGAGGAAGGAATTCAGAAGTTGATTGTAACAGCACTTTGCCTTTAGACAGTCTCATTTGGCACAGTTCGACTAGTCCTGGGAGATTTGATTTTTGCCATTGCAAGTGAGCTCCAAATAAAAAAATTCTAGTTTTCTTGAAAATTAGACACAAAGGGATTTCCAGTGAGCTATTCCTCTGCTCAATTTGGGGTTGATAAAGACATTCAAGAGTCGCCCGCAACAACACTCTTCCTTGAGGCATCCCCATCTGGCACAGTTTGACCAGTCTTGGGAGATTTGATTTTTGAAAAGGAAAATAAACTCCAAATTAGAAAATACTAGTGGGGTGGGAAAGTAGACGGAATAGGCTTTCCACTAAGCTATCTTGTGCTTAATTTGGACATCGGGAAGGCCTCCAAAACTCACCTGGAAAAGAGCATGACGCACAAGAGGAGGAGCACGACGGTTTTATAAATATTATTACTCCATATGGTCAGTTATACAAGTGGAAAAAGAAGGCAAAGGGTCACCCAAGCCATTTGTCATATTTATAACACTACACCTATAGCTGATGCTTGGCTCTCCACCTTCATTTGGTGACCCTTGGTCATTCTATCTCTTCATAGCACATTCTATATATTGTATGCAAACCATTTGCAAAGCAATTTTGGGTTGGTTGGCTTGTAACTTCTGGGAGACTGTGGGAAAGAAACTTTGTTTCTGCATTGTATATTTTTACAGAGAATCAATGAAAGGTATCAGCTCTAATTCATGAGATTCATCTGGTTGTGAGTGTAGCAAATGTGCCTCTTATGTTTCATATGTATCTCGTTATGTTTCGTAATTCTCATATTCATTTTCTAGTGAAGTTTTTTGAGTGAGATTAGGTAGAATTCAATTTTATTCCTCTACCTAGAGGAAACTTCATGTATGGTGTTTCATTCTTCTGTTGAAAAGGATTCATCTCCTATGCCCTTTTCACCTTCTTAATAAATCTCTCCATTTCTTTATTATGTTCCATAGTTTCATTTCGTATCCATTTCTGGTGAAATTTTTCGAGTGAGATCAGGTAGAATTCAATTCTATTACTCTACCTGTGGGAAAATTTCATATACATTGTTCATTCTTCTCTTTGAAAAGGATTCATCTCCTATGCCCTTTTCAACTTCTTAATCAATCTTTCCATCCGGCCACCTTTTAAAACTAAATTTCTATGCTTTCAGCCTACCTTGCATCACGAAATAATATGTGCCTTCATGTTAAGTTCTCTGTTCATGGAGGTCCAATGGTCCCATAATATCCTAGAAGCAAAGTCATTCATGAAAATCACTCCTTATATTCATTTTCACTTACTAGCCTAAGACAAATAGTTCATTGTAAGTCATATGAGGCCATTTTGTTTACTTATTCACTGAGTGTGACTCGGAGAGAGCCCTCTCCTGTTCTGGTAGGGCTAGCTACCAGACTGAGCTTGGTTTCATGTTGTCTTGAGTTTTTCCTTCTTTCAGCCTGAGGTAGATTCGAGCGCTAACAGTATATATGGATGACCTTACTCCATATGGGGATGACTTTGTCAAGCATTGCAAACACTAGAGAAGGTCTTAGAATGATATATTGCTACCAGGTTATGTTTAAGAAATGTCAAGTGTCACATGATGATGACCGAGGGCACGATACTGTGACATTATATCTCCACAGCAGGAATACAGGTAGATCCAACAAAAATACAAGTAATTCTTTTACTGCCTACCCCCTGCACTCAAATAGAGGTATGTAGCTTCCTGGGATATGTAGGTTATTATTGTAGGTTTATTAAAAATAATTCAAAGATTGTTGCACCCTTATATGCTCTAACTGGAAATGTTGATTTCAGTTCATCTGACAAGTGTGACACAACTTTTACAGGTTTAAAGAAACTAGTCTCAACAACACTGGTATTACGTGGACCAAACTGGGAGCTGCCTTTCCACATCTCCACGGATAGATCAGATGTAGCTATAGGCACTGTCCTCGACTACGAGGAGGACAAGAAACCTTATGATATATATTATATTAGAAAAAACCTCACTTCTTCAGAACTTAATTATACAATGACAGAAAAAACATTCTTACTTGTTATTTATGCAATAAACAAATTTAGACACTATATAATTGGCTACCAAGTCTTTTTGTACACTGATCACTCTGTCATTTGGTATTTAGCTAATAAACCGATCATAAATGGTCAAATAACACGATGACTATTACTTTTGCAGGAGTTTTACATTACCATTAAAGATCTTCTGGGAAAGGAAAACCCAACTGTTGATTTTCTATCTTCAATCCCAAAGGTGAATGATCCACTGGCGATAGATGACCAATTTTTATATGAACACCTATTTTCTGTGGTAGTCAAGATGCCATGGTACAAAAATGTGGCAAATTATTTTCCAGTAGGGAAGCTACCTAAACATTTGACGACAAGAGAAAGAAAACTGATTGTTCAGTGCAGTGCCCAGTTCTCTAGGATAGGCAAATATCTTTTTCATACAATGGCCGATATGTGTATATGCAGATGTATCTGCGAGGATGAGATCCATGACATTCTGAAGTCTTGCCATGATGAACCCTGTGGGGGACACTTCGCAGATTGAAGGATAGACATAAGGTATTACAAATGGGTTATTATTGGCCCACTACTTTCAAAGATGCAAAAAAATATGCCCAAGCCTGCAATAGTTGCCAAAAAATGGGCCGAATTGGCCAATTTTAAGAAATGCCTCTATAGCCTCAAATAGTCATAGAGCCCTTCGAGCGTTGGGCATTAGACTTCATGGGTCCATTCCATCCGCCATCCAAGTAGAAGGCCTACATTCTGGTAGCCACGACTTATATGACAAAATGGGTGGAAACAGTAGATTTACCAAGAGCCACAACGGATGCAGTGATTAACTTCCTTTTTGGGCTATTTGTGCAGTATGGATTACCACGAGAAGTGATCATAGATGGGGAAAAGCAGTTCACAAGGCACAAGATTAGTGCCACTCTCAGAATTCATCATATTATGCACATGATCACTTCTCTATATCACCCACACGCGAACGGGTAAGTCAAAAGCACAAATAAGGTTATAGAAGCAAATTTGACCAAGACAATCTCAGCAACCTGGCGAGATTAGGTTGCCATACTGCCAGAGGCCTTGTGGGCCTATCGTATGATGTGGAGGAATACTACTGGATACTCTCCATACCATCTTGTGTTCGGCAAAGAACTGATTTTTCCAATTGAATTCGAAATAAAGACTCTAAGAATGGCCCAGGAAGTAGGGCTGGATTTAACAGAATCCCAAACGAAGCGTTTTTAGTAGATTAGTGAATTAAATGAGGCTTGTTTTATTTCTTTGTAAATAATTGAAATAATTCAGCAGCAAAGGCAAAATGGCATGACAGCCTTATCAAGAAGAAAATGTTTCAATAAGGGGATTGGGCACTTCTGTACAATTCCATATTCCAGGACTTCCCTAGAAACTTGCAAACAAGATGGCTCGACCATTATGAGATTCAAGAAGTGCATAATAATGGTACTCTTACCTTGACTACCATCAATGGATCTAGCGATTCTTTTAAGTTAAATGGGCATGGAGTGTGCCTCTATCATCAACTGCTTACCAAGGAGTCATTTTATGAGCAGGTATGCGAGGACCCCTCCATGCAAATTCTAGCAGCGGGGAATGAGGGCTCAACAACTTTACCTTCAAAAACTTGAAATTTCTTGAGAAATTGTAAATAATGTACATACCCTTTTTAGGAATTACCATGTAAATATGAATTTTTTCTTAGGAAATTTCACAATATTTTGGATTTTTTTTCCTCTTTTTGTTTTTGTTGTTCAAACAATTGAACGTCTGCCATTCAACTGATTAAACAACACATTTTATTCTTCCTTTGTGTTTTTATTTTAATTATTTAAACAATTGAACGTATGCCATTCAATTGATTGAACATCATATTTTCTTGTTTGTTTTCATCGTTCAGATAATTGAGCGATTGTTGTTCAATCAATTGAACAATGAATTTTCCTTTTTCCTATTCAAACAGTTGTCGTTCAATTGATTGAACAACACAATTTGTTTCAATTATTTTTGTTGTTGAAACAATTGAATGACTGTCGTTCAATTGATTGAAAAACACATTTCATTTTTATTTTGTTTTTGTTGTCCAAACAATTGAACATCTGCCTTTCAATTGATTGAACAACACATTTCAGTTTTTTTTTTTTTTTTTTTTTGTCCAAACAATTGAACGAATTCCATTCAATTGATTGAACAACACATTTCATTTTTATTTTTCTTTCGTTGTTCAAACAATTGAACGGCTGCCATTCAATTGATTGAGTAGCACATTTCATTTTTATTTTTCTTTCACTATCCAAACAATTGAACGACTGTCGTTCAATTGATTGAACAACACATTTCATTTTTATTTTGTTTTTGCTGTCCAAACAATTGAACGACTGTTGTTCAATTGATTGAACAACACATTTCATTTTTATTTCATTTTCGTTGTCCAAACAATTGAGCGATTGTCATTCAATTGATTGTACATCACATTTCATGTTTATTTTTTTTTCAATGTTCAAACAATTGAACGACTCGGCCGTTCAATTGATTGAACATCACATTTAATTTTTATTTTGTTTTCGTTGTCTAAACAAGTGAATGATTGTCGTTCAATTGAATGAACAACACATTTCGATGATTGAGAAAGGGTGATTTGCTAGGGTTCTAGGTTTTGTAGAGTTTGTTCTCTGTGGATGGTCATAAAGGAGGGAGATCAACTCCCTCCTACAAGCAAGTTGTGGCTAGTAGGGGTAAAAACCAATGGAGAATGATAGAGGTCCTTTAGAAGGAAGCAAGAGAAACAATGAAGAGGAAGAAGATGGCACTAAATCAAGGGAGAATTAAAAAACTAAGGAAAATGAGGAAGAAGACAAGGAACAGGGAACTAAAGACAAAGCATAAAAGGGACCATGTAACCTCAAAGCTACGGTCATACCTAGAGTTATTTTAAATGATCATGTGCTGCAGGCACACAGGGAACATATGCAGACTTATGCAATCATTTGCAAATTCATGGGTTTATGGCCCACTAAAATATCTTTACAAATGTGGGTTAAATTTCACTAGAAACCAAAAGGAAGCATTGACCTACATCTTGGGTCAAATGGTTTCTTCACTGTGGTATTCACAAACATTGAAGATAAGGATAGAGTTTTTGAATGAGGGCCCTACTTTTATGCAGCAGCAAGGCTCTATATGTGACCTTAGATTATGAATTTTTTTCCAGAACATGAGACTTTCACTTCAGCCTCGGTCTGGGTAAGGCTCTACTCTCTACCTCTGGATTACTGGCAAAATGAAATCCTTATCTACCATAGCAAATAAGTTAGGACATTTTTTCAAAGCTTTTGAGGCCACTAGAAGGGGAAAGTACACTTCCTTTGATAGAATATGTGTAGAGATGGATCTCTCTAGAGCTCTACCGGATGAAGTAATCCTAGAAGTATATGATGAATAATGGGTTCAAACAATAGATTATGAACATATTCCATTTAGATGTCGCAAATTCCATGAGCATGGGCACCTAATCGGAGACTTCCCTCTTAGTAAAATAGAGAATAGGAACAAAGCTAACACAATAAAAGATATTGAAAGCTTTCACAAAGTGCCACAAAAAGAAAAAGGAAGCAAAAGGGGGCTGCAGACACAAAAATCAGGAGAGAAACAAACCAGTCAGAATAGGTTCCAAGTTCTCGAAGAGGAAGAAGGGATTACAAAAGCAGATTAGAAAAAAGAAGGAAATCTAGTGGAGGAGGGGATAGAAGAAGATAATGATAAAGTACATGATAATATTAAACAAAAAGAAACTATCATGAATGAAGCTAATCTAGAAATGGACTAGGAAATGACCCAGAGAGATGGAAATGGAGGACCATGAACTACAGTAAATACTTGAGAAAGAAAACCTAGATCTGGAAGGTTTCCTGGATCAAGGAACCAGGGAAGGTGTAGATTCGTTACGTTTCCTGGATCAAGGAACCAGGGAAGGTGTAGATTCGTTACCTCCAGAGGATTTTCGCTGAGTTCAATAGTTGTTTTTATGGAAAACCTAGACCAAAGGAATGCAGGGGCAAATAAATAATGAAAGACAGGGTAGCAAAGGTGTGAAATGATGAAAACCACACCAGGGTTAACACCCATAAACCTAGGAAAGAAAAGAGGAAAATAAAAATAAAAATGAGCTATTGATGGAATGTGGAAAGCTAATGATAGATTCAGGTAAGATAAAAGACCTAACCAGCTACTCCTTCACAAATCTTTAATTATGAAGTTTACTTCTTGGAATATCAGGGTTCTAGTTATTAAAAGAAAACAAAGACTATTGAATAATAGAATGAAACAAGTAGATCCGGATGGGATCTTCATCTAGTAAACCAAATTTTCCATTCAGAAAATAAAATAAATCCATAGAAAATGGATCAATAGATTTGAGCTTCTAGAAGTTAAAGCAGAGAATACTGCAGGAGGTATTCTCACTCTTTGGAATCCCCAAAAAATTTTCATAATACATGCTGAGGCATCCAGGGATTATTTATCTGTGGTCATTCAACTGGTGGGAGAAAAGGAAACCTACCTATTAACGAATGTTTATGGTCCTCAAAGAATGGATGAGAAACTCAGGTTTCTAAATTCTCTGGAGGATGTCAGAGACAGACATGCAGGTTTACCATGGATTTGGGGGGGTGATTTTGACATGATCAAGTCACTTTTGGAGAGAAAAGGGGGAACTAGAATTGCAGGTAAAGATTATTTAGCTTTTCAAACGTTCATAGATCATATGAAGTTAGTGGACATTGTAACAAGTAATGGTCTCTTTACCTAGAACAACAAAAGAGGAGGTGAGTCTCAAGTGGCCTCAAAACTAGATAGATTCATTATCTCAGAGGACCTTATGCTCATAGACAAGGAAATGATAGCAAGATTTCTCCCCTTCAGAGGGTCAGACCATTGGCCAGTTCAGCTGGAGATGTAGGGCATTGGAACCCCCAGGAATAGACCTTTTAGATTTGAGAACATATGGCTCTCCAACCCAGATTTCATTAGCAACATAGCAACTTGGTGGTCAGAAGATTTGAACATTCAGGCATCAAGAATGTTCCTTCTTTGAAAAATACTAAAACACATCAAGCTTCGGCTCAAGGATTGGAATAGAAATGAATTCGACAATATTTCTGAAGCTAAAAAATTTATTGAAGGTAAAACACAGGAACTCAATCAAGCCCTTATCATGGATGGCTTTGACAAAGACAAAAGTGACCAAGTTTCCAAATACGAGCAAGACTGGGAGAATTTATGTAAACAAGAGGAGATATTTTGGAGATAAAGTCTCAAGTTCAATGGCTAAAAGAAGGTGAGAGGAATACTAGATTTTTCCATAGATCCACAATTGAGAATAGAGCCCATAACAGGATTTCCTCGATCAAGGACAAAGACTGTAATTTTCTCAATTCTCATGAAGAAATGGAAGCCCTGCTAGTTCGGCACTTTAGCGATATAGCAAAGGAACCCAATTCAGATTGAAAACAGACCATCAGGGATCTTACAAGACATATGCCTAGGCTGGTGTCTAGAGAGGACAATTTTAACCTTAATAGGCCAGTGACTGAAGAGGAGGTTGGTGATGTCCTCAAGGAAATGCAAAATGGCTAGGCTCCAGGCCCTGATGGTTTCAATGTTGACTTCTTCAAAGCTTGCTGGAGTATTGTCAAACATGATGAATGTAGTACAAGATTCTAGGGGGAATAAGACCATTTTGAAGGCTCTCAGTACCTCCTTTATCTCCTTGATCCCTAAACAGGACTTGGCTCAAATTCCTGATAGGTTTAGACCCATTTCTTTGTGTAATGTGGTTTATAATATTATTTCTAAGGTGGTGTCCAATATACTTAAACCTCTCCTTCCTACTCTAGTTTCTGTGGAACAATCTGGGTATGTGGAAGGTAGACAAATTCTTGATAATATCATTCAAGCTCAAGAAGTGGTGCACTCGCTGACCAGCAATAGGAAGGAAAGTATGACTATGCAATTGGATATAGCAAAAGTTTATGATAAGATGAATTGGACCTATATTAGGAAAGTTCTTATTTCATTTCAGTTTGATCATAGCTGGGTTAGATGGGTCATGGCCCTGGTTACTTCTAGCAACTTTTCAATTTTGGTAAATGGCTCTCCTTCGGAGATTTTTATTCTCTGAAGAGGCCTTAGACAAGGACACCCACTCTCTCCCTTTCTCTTCATCCTCATGATGGAAGGACTGGGTAGGTCTATCATGCATGCAAAAGAAATAGGTCAGATTAAAGGTCTCCAATTATCTACGGATGGACAAACATTAACTCATCACCAATTTGTTCATGACACCATGCTTTAGGGAATCCCTACGGTCAAAGAAGATCTCGCATATAAACAAATCCTGGGTAACTTTGCCATGGCTTCGGGTATGGAAATTAGTCTTTCTAAATCAGTTTGTTTTCTTTAATACTAATATAGCCATTAAGAGGAGTATTTCCAAAATTCTAGGCTCTCAAAGAGATACCCTCCCTTCAAAATATTTGGGAGTGCCACTAACTGCTAAACCTTTACAAAAGGGAATTTGGGAGCTAGTGATTAATAAGATGTAGGAAAAAATCAAGAAATGGACTATTAGATCTTTAAACATGGCTGGAAGGCTGGTCCTCACAAAAGCTATTCTTCAAGCAATCCCAGTGTTCATGCTATCAGCAATCCCAGCTCCTAAAGGAGTCTTGCAACTTTTCAAATCCATTCAAAGAGATTTTGTTTGGGGTAAGGGGAAGGAAAGAAAAAATGGGCCTTGGTGGCCTGGGATAAAATATGCAAACCTAAAAATCGTGGGGGACTTGGTCATGATCCAGAGATTCTTAGTAAGGTTTTAGGGGAAAAACTATGGTGGCACTGGGTCAAAGATCCAAAGGCACAATGGGCTAGCATCTGGAAAGGAAAATATGTTGGATCTTGGTAGTATAATGATCACATATGAATGTCTGGAAGTATAAAAGGCTCACATATTTGGAACAAGGCCTGGGAGAATAGAGAACTAATTCAACAAAACAGCTTCTGGGAAATCAGAGAAGGAAATCTGGCCTTATTTTAGGAAGATAAATGGAAACAAGAACCTATACTACTTTCAGAGGATTTTGTGGATCTCAAGAATGAGACAGACTCCAAAGGTTTAGTTAAGGTAAAATATTTCTGGGATCATACAGATAGTGAAGGAAAATGGAGAACTTGGAGGCACTTGGATTACAGGGGTGGTAATAACCCTTTGAAAGGAAAAGCGGATGAGCTTAGGAATTTGGTGGAGAAAAGGAGGATATTAGTCACTGAAGGGCAGCACCAACTAAAATGGGGCAACAATAATGAGGGTTCCTTTAATCTTAAGGAGGAAAAACGCTTACTCCTTGGGCTAGACTCCTAGGCTCCAGATAGGATTTGGTTGAACCTTTGGAGGCATCAAGTTTGGATGAAGATCAAGATTTTCATGTGGCTGGTTTATCATAAGAAAATCTTGACCTGGGAAAATATCAGGAAGAGGGGTGTTCTAGGGCCTTCCAGATGCCAGATCTATGGTGTACAAGAGGAAACGATGGAGCATCTTCTTAATAACTGTATTTTTACCTCGTAGTTGTGGGATTCATTTGTTGTCATATTCTAGCGGACAGAGAGAGACCATGGGTGTATTATCAACACACTGACCAAGTGGAGTTGTAACTTCTTAGAGCATGAATTTCTAGAAATGGTGTGGGCTCTTTTCTTGGGATTTATAATATGGAATGACTGGAAAGAAAGGAACAAAAGAATCTTCAAGAATGAAAAAAGACCCCCGCATCAACTTTTTGAGCAGATCTTAAAACAGATTAAGGAAACAATTGGTACTATTGTTTGGCACCCCCTAAGAACCCTCCTTTAGTTGTTGCGTTGAGAATTCTTGGTCGGTTAGGATTCCAGGGGCTCATCCCTCAGGACCATGATAGGAAGGTTGTCCAGATGGTCACCGACTAGGATATCTAACACCCTCCCCCACAGGGTTTTTCAAAATTTAAAATTGATGGAGCTTCAAAAGGAAACCCAGGAACTGTGGGCTTTCGAGGGGTGTTGAGGGACAAAAATGGCAACATTATTGTCATCCTTCACTGCCATTTAGGAAGATCCACCAACAATATGGCGGAACTCATGGCTATGGAATAGTGTCTTGATTTTCTAAAGTAGGATAACTTCCAAAATGTGATTGTTGAAGTGGATTCTGAACTAATTATTAACTCAGTCAGGAGAATCAGCCATGGCATAGCACTAAAAAGAGTCTCCAACCACTGTAGGCTAATCTGGGTCTTTCAAAGGATTCAACAACACCTCAAGAGCGTCCACACAGTTAGGTTTAATCATGTGCGAAGATCGGCCAATAAATTGGCGGATATTCTGGCCAACCAAGGAGTGATTTGTTCGGAGGGTAAGGTTAAAATGGAGTGGCAAGATATGCCTCAGAACAGATTAAAGGCGTTTTGTCATGATCAAGCTGAGGAAGATTGGAGGATGGATAAATTCAGAGCCATGGAGGCTGGTTCTAGATGATCAGGCTTCATTTTGTTTCTAGGCATATCTCTCAGTCTAGCCCTTCCAGACAGTAGCTTATTGTAGGTCTCCGCATCCCAGATAATTTTGGAGATAAATGTTCTAGAGGAAAAATGTGTGGGAAATTTTGGGAGGAGGATAGGTATGGTCGGACTAGGGAAAAGTGGTAGAATCTGGGTTTTATTGGTGGGTGGAATAAATCTGGTTCTCTATCAATGGATAACATACCGCCCTTGAAGTGGTTTATGTTATATCTCAAGAATTTTGGGTGGGAAGCAGTTTTAGAGTTTTGGGAGCGATTCCATAGTTATATTGACACATGCCAAGGAGAGGGATCAAATACCGCCCTCATTGCTCACTATTATTCGGTCCACTTGACCTATGTGATATGATTCTTAACCGTTGGATTTTTCATGGTGGTTCAACGGTCATGAATGAGTGTGCATGTTGGTGGGTTCGCGGGTTAAGCGTCGGGTTGCTTGGTTCTGTGAAATGTTGGTGGGAGGATCAGAATGCTCGAATTAGGGTGAACCGATGGAATCCAGGTTTTATCGGCGGGTGGAATAACTTGGGTTCTCTATTAATGGATAACATACCACCCTTGAAGCGGTTTATGGTGTATCGCAAGCGTTCTGGGTGGGAATTGGTTTTATAGTTTTGGGAGCGATTCCATACATACATTGACACATGGCCAAGGAGAGGGACCAAATACCACCCTCATCTTGCACTATTGTTTGGTCCACTTGACCAGTGTGATATGATTCTTAATCATTGGAGTTTTCATGATGGATCAACGGTTAGGAATGAGCGAGCATGTCGGTGGGTCTATTGGTTAAGCGTCGGGCTGCTTGGTTTTGCGATTTCCTCTATGGCCGTTGGATATGGTGAGAGGATTGAATGGCTGAGATTAAAGAGGAAAGTTAGGATGAGTAATAGTCCCCTAGAAGGAATCATTGTCTTGAGTACGGCTAACAGATGAACCCGATATCCTTTTAGAATCTATTTCCTTTTCGATTAGGACCTGTTTGTAAAAGGTTAGGTGGGCGCTTGGAGCCTGCTCATTTTGGCTGGCTTCCATTGATCTTTGATGGTAGGCTTGTAATGTCTTAATTTTTTATTCTTTTGAATGGTCTGAGGTTTTGTTGTTAGGGTTTGGAATTTTGATGTATAGGGTGCGGCCCATGGCCCATAGGCCCTCCTGGGCTTTGTACTTTATGTAATTTTATTTTCCCTTTTAAAGATATAAAAGGCTCGGCTCTTGCTTAAGCAAAAAAAAGAATGAATAAAACATTTCATTTTTATTTTGTTTTGGCTATTCAAATGATTGAATGATTGTCGTTCAATTGATTGAACAACACATCTCAATTTTTTTTTGTTTTCACTGTCAAAACAATTCAATGACTGTCATTCAATTGATTGAACATCACATTTCATTTTTATTTTTTCTTCTATGTTCAAACAATTGAACGACTTCCATTCAATTGATTGAACAACACATTTTGTTTTTTTTTTCACTGTTCAAACAATTGAATGACTGGCGTTCAATTGATTGAGAAACACATTCATTTTTATTTTGTTTTTGTTGTTCAAACAATTGAACAACTATCATTTAATTGATTGAACAACACATTTAAGTTTTCTCGAGTTCATTGTTCAAACAATTGAACGACTACCATTCAATTGATTGTACAACACTTCTTCTTTTTGATTGATTTTCACTGTCCAAAAAATTGGATGACTGTCGTTCACTTGAGTGAACAACACTTTTTGTTTGTCTTGATTTCATTATGAAAACTATTGGACAATTGTCATTCAATCGATTTCACAACACCTTTTAAGAAGATAAATTGTGAATTTTACTCATTTTTTTATCATTATGCCATCTTTTCTTCTTCTTTTATTGCAAATAAGCACCATTTCAATTGATTTGTGCCTCCTCTAAGGAAAAATGGTAATAATAATATGATTATGACTTCTAAAGCCTTTTGATGGTTATCTTTATCCATAAGCTAATACGGTGTATCTTTAAAATGACTACCTGAACATCTTTTCTTTTGGACACATCATGAAATGATTCATTATTCTTAATCCATGTTGTCTTATGTTTATACTCCCAAATGGATAAAAATCATTGATATAATGATAAGGGGATAAGAGTATAACACTTTCATTGGCATATTTTTACTTCTTACACCATCCTTGACTCTTAAGGAGGAAATGAGCATCCATTTTTTATAAGAATTCCAAAAGAAAAATAAAATATGAAAATACTTAAAATATTGTCTAAAGAGGATAGGGGGTCTCATTACGAGCCAGCCTACCATGATCATAAGGATGTAATAGGTGAAATTCAAATTTGGCTACCAAACCAAGGCAATGACCTTCTTGATAATTAAATATGTCAGAAGAACAGGGGGTCTCATCACAAGCTAGCTTGATCACTTTGTTACACCCCGGTGAGTGGCACTATGGTTATCTGGTCACCATGTCAACCTAGTGGTCTCTTTACGACAAAGAAAAGAAGAATTAACTGTAAGAAGGACTCTGGCTCATTTGGGGGGTTAAAAAGAAACCCTTGTCGAGGCTATGAATGTCTGCTGGCAGTAGTGGCTCCGCTTGTGGTATTGGAGTATCACCTTATCTTGCATATGTCATTTAGCTCTTATCACCTATGGATTTGTTTCTAAAGAGAATTTCCATTTGAGTAGCACTTTGACAAGTCGAATAGCATGGCGACTTTAATTTATATTCATTATATTCCATATTTCCAATCATTATAGGACATTCTTTAAACACATATCACTGATTATGTTGATGTGATTAATGTCACTCAAATTGAAGATATTTGACACAATGAATTAAAAATTGTTGATTTTTGATTTGGCCAATTCAAGTTCAACAACGAATACTGCTTAATTTCTTTACCAATTTGCATGCTATGTTTTTTACATTGGTTGTCGACATTTATTTCACATCAATGTATTTGATTTCTTTTCACGTGATGAAAGGACATGGATTCCATTTGCTCATCAAAGGGGCGATGGCATGCATATGCACGACATATGTCGCAGTTATGGATAACTATGTGACAATCATTCGGATAACTATGTGATGAGTATGAATGTGTAATAATTAGTAGGAATTTTTGATTGGATGAAGAACGAGAACCATTGGGGTGAGCATGCGAACTTACGATCCTACATTAGGTATGGCTGACAGGATGAATGAATTAACTAAAAATGATAATAATTTTCCAAACAACGTCATTTCCCTATTAATTGTTGTAACATACATAGTTGTTGTTCTCAGTTATAGAGGTAAAACACAATTGCATACAGGTGAACCAGCCTCAGGTGTAGTAGCCATGGGTGGAAGAGCTATCTGGAGTGAACCTCCAATGTTGATGGTATCGGATCATGCTCGCAAAATCCTCGAACGCAGTGGCGAGCTGCAATATTTAAACAGATTGCAGGGATTTCATGAGGAGGTAACACTGGAATTTCTATAGAATCTATAGAATGGTAGCATAGTGGTAAAAGGTATAATCATGATGGTTTTTGAAAAAGTCTTAGCTGAAGTCACCAGACTTCTGGTAGAGGGGGAAAAGTGGATAGATAACTTCATCCTTTTATAGAGTGCAATTGAATTATTCGAGGACCTAGGCGAGTGGCTGGTACAAACATGGAAAGGAATTAATCCTTTGACGTTACAACAATCGTGGCAAGCACTAGTGGTCATCGTCCAAAGATACATTGCCTGCGACGGTCGACACAATGTGGTAAAGCACTGAAACTAAAACTTCTAGCCACTTTAGAAAAAAAAAATTCAGTTAATTTACCGTTTTATCTGAATTCCCTCTTACACGGGTAAGAACAACTAAAGGCCCACATAGTGTGGTTAGCCATCATGGGTTAATTAAATTAATTATCATAAATAGATTGGCCCAATAGAAATTAGCAAGGGATAGTATCACAAATCCTACCTTGGCTCCACCACCGGAAAATGTGGAAACATAGCAGCAAAGGCCAAGAACCCCAGGCCCGAAAAGAACACTAAAGAGAAAGAATTTGTATGCACCGTTAGAACCAGCAAAGCGTAGGAAGTTTGTGCGAGTGAAAACCCAATGGCTCATCTCAATCCAAGTAGAGGAAGCCAGTCCTTCCCGAATACCTCCTCCTAGTCCACAAGACCCCCCTTTGCAAGACTATGAGGAGGAAGTGGCTAGGGTATTGGAAAACATGGGAATATTTGTCAAAGGTAGAGAAAAACCAAGGAGCATTGAAAAATAGAATTGTACCCCTGATCGGTCGGTCCCTGTTGATATCCCTGGCCGTGAGAAAACCCAGCAATTTCCTGATGCCATGGAGGAATAGAGGGAGTCAATTCCTTCTATGGAAACACTCCTTGCAGCTGAGGTACATGAAGGAGAAGCAAGAAGAGAAGAAATTGAGACAATAGGCACTGGTCAAGTGGAACCCCCAGTAGAAGGAAACCTTGAGCATGAGGCCTACCGAGGAGAAGATTCAAAGAATTATAATTGTTTAGGAGATACCATTGCATTTGGATATCCTAAAAAAGAAATACATAATAAAAATGATCTAGAAGGAGAAATTCCACTAGAAGACACAATTCCAATTGAAAACGTCCCTGATGCTGACATAGTACAACTAGTACAGGAACCATAGGATAATGCAGCTAACCCACCGTCAAATTCAGGCCCTAGAGTAAAGAAGTCCCACAAAGAAAGAAACTATTGAAAATAGAAGCAAGTAATCAGGAAGCTAAAACATTGGTTAAAAGAGGAAACCAGAACCAAGAAATTGAAAGTGGAAATGGAAATTACAGGAGCGCAAGCAGAAACATGTTCTAGGAAGGATGTTGAGACTCAAATAGAGTTTCTTATGGTTTATCCAAAAGAAACCCAGACTGCGCCAGGTATGATAGAAGACACTTCCATGGAAATTGAGGACCCTTTTATCGTTTTGCCGAGAACCCAAATGGACCACCCCACTATGGATACTATTGTCCAAACAGATGTTGAAGAAGATGTCCGAGTTGATTGTATAATTCAAGAAACTGTTGAAGCTGTTGTGCAGAAAGACCCTATTGAGACCCAGTATGGAGAGGCCCAAATAGATGAGACACCCCTTTAGACCCCCTTGGTAAGAGAGGCTGTCATTTGAAAATTGCAGAATGAGCTACTGATGGTTCAACAGGAATTGGCTTAGGAAAAGGAAAAGGTGGTCCCTCTACATGAACATGAAGGGTTAAGGAAGAAATTTGAAGCACTTACCATGAATGAGGATGAGACTTTTTCTCAGTATAGGGCTAAGAAAAATAAGGTTGAAAGATTAAAGGGTCAATTACAAAAAGCTAGAGAGCAAATGGAGACAATCTGCTCTCTTTATTTAGACACCCTATCCTATCGATCCCTTGTCACAAATTATGCCTTATTTCTCATGGAAAGATGCCTCCTACTAAAATTCAAGGTTTCTAAGGTTGGAAAAACCAGTAGGGATCAAAACCACTCCCAAATATATCAAATTTTTTAGAGATCATGATGAGAAGGTTCAGCGCCTCCTTTGTGAACTCTATATGCATAATTTCTTTTTAGAAGATGACAGGGACAGCCACCCTGGCCCTTTTATAATAGACATCCAATTTCAGGCATTCCATTCATTTGCTATCAACCAAGTCAAGTGGGCCAAGGCTCACAACGCTTCTAGAAAACATGAGTATGGAAGTGACCTATGGGTCAGAGGGGAGCCTACACATCCATTACTCCTATATGTCAAGCATAAATAGTTTATGCAACAAGCCAGTGTTGTAGGAAAATTGGGGCCACTACATACGATATTATACGGGCTGGAAAGGAATATTTCTAGGACATTAAGTAAGAAGCCTTGTCTACATCAAGATAGAGGTGGGAAGTCTCTAGTAACACTGTGAGGAAATGAGATCCATTTGGATATAAAAACTTCCAAGCTGCCTCTTTTCATTTCTATAAATATAGTAATATGATTTTGACGATGGGGCCTACTTGGATAGGATGTCATTACAAACCCCCAATCATATGATGTCCTCCTGATCAATACCGCAGTGATTATAACTTGAAGAATCAAGAGGTAACCCAGGCTTTCATTGTCCTTAACTAGAAAAATGGTTTTAGGAATTACAAGGAGGAAGTATATACTGCTTATTCCCTCACTCAGTTTCATCTAATCTACTCACTTGCCCATGGACATGCAACAAGGTAAGCTGCGGAGTATGTTGGGACATGAAAAAGGTATGATTTCTCTTGGTAAAATGCTTCATTTACCATTCATCCTTATATGATTATCTCCGTTTATAGATTAAAATGAGGAAAATATAAGCTAAAGTTGGATGAAAGAATTTGGTGACAAAATAGGCAAATCTAGTACAAGAAACTGATTTTTTGCTATCTTTGTGTATAGAGATGCAGACTGGGCAAAATTCGTTCAGTTGACAGAAAAACACAAGGTGACAAAAGGGAAAAGCTAGTGTCTTGGGAAGACAAGGAAGTGGGAGATCATCACGAACAATCCTATTTTATCACATGACCAGACTATGTATTGTGAAATATCTAGTTACTCTTTTACATTATATATAGGGCCAAAAGGCAATTAGAGACAATTGAGAAGTTGATAATCTATATTTATTCTTTTTGAAAACATATGTGTCGTTATCTCAGTGATTTTGTAAGTTTTTACTTTCATTAATGAAAGAAGGTTGTGTTTGATACATCTTCATATTCTGAGTTCTGATTAAGTGAAGGCTTCTTGTGACTCTGGGCCTGGTGACGAGAAGTTCTATTACTCCCTTGTGTTATAGTTTTTGTATTCAGTCTTTGCTATTGATTTAAATGTTCAATCATTGGTTCTTTCATTTATCATAAATATTTTTTATATTGATTCGCATTGCTGGTGAATTAGATTTAGGGTGAATTCATGTGGTGTACTTAAGTAGCGCTTTGATTGGAATAAGTGAATTAGTGCTAATCGCAGATTGTTGATCATTTGAAATTGATGTTATCATAGGTCTTGGAGATAAGATTGATTAACTTCTACAAATTGCAATATAGATTCTTCTCTATTTAGAAATCCTTTATCAATATTTTCATTCAATTGTTGCTTGGTTTTCATTTATTGGTTGTCCTTCAATTGTTGATTGTTGTTCAATTACCGATTCATGTTCAATTACTATTGCTATTCAATTGACAATTGCAAGTTAACTTGGGTTGCTGTAGATTTACAATGTTGCTCAATTGTTATAGTTTCTTTCCTTGATCGAGTAAGATAGCCTTAAGTCTATTTGAACAATTCTAAGTGTGATTCTTATTTTCATTTAGTTTCAATTAATTTTGGAACAAGTTGCATACAATTGCAGAGTGTGTCAAGAGTATTCCTTCCATATATAGTTCTTTCTAGAATTGTGTGAATTGAATTGAATTATCCATTAGTGATTGCAACGATTCATCATTATATAACCTCTAGATTCACTGCATATACTATGCTGACACTCTTGAGATAAAAGGACTTACCTCGAGTTGAAAACAAATGTAGGGATTGAGATTGCCTATAAAAAGACATCTAAATGAGCCAACATTGTGCTTGGTGTTTGTAAATACTTATTTGGGGGTCTTATTTTCGAAATCTTGATGAGCCACCCTATTTTGAATCTATACAACAACATGCGAAGCTTCGAGCTAAATGAACTTTGGAAAATTTTCATCATGGAGTATTACTCAGGTAGCTTCTACTATAGACCTATTCATGCTTTCAGTTAGACCATTTTGTTTAGGAGTATATGGCACAATTATTTCCTTCCTGATACCTTCCTTCTTTCCAAAGCCAATGAACTCATTTGACATGTATTCTCCACCATTATCGGAGCTGAGTATTTTGATGTTCTTTCCTATTTGATTTTACACCAATGCTTTGAACTCCTTGAATGTTTTGAAGGCTTCATCCTTATGCTTTAAATAGTATATCCATGTATTTATTGAAAATTCATGAATGAATTTGATGTAGTAGAGA
Source organism: Pinus taeda (assembly GCA_000404065.3). NCBI lineage: Eukaryota > Viridiplantae > Streptophyta > Pinopsida > Pinales > Pinaceae > Pinus > Pinus taeda. The sequence continues at coordinate 72,897 of APFE031279849.1, read as the reverse complement.
TAACCAATAACAGAATGCATAGACATCATACCACATATGTCAGAATGAATGAGATGGATGATGTCATTAGTCTTGTTCTCGCTATAGGGGAATGATTGCTTGTCATCTATGCACTGGCACATCCTGGACATACTCCATCATGTCGAGATTTAACCTTTGGAATCTATGAGACCAATTTCTCCAATTTTTAAGAGCATAATTATGTAGATGAGCCGATCTTCAATGCCATAATTTTCTTATATGATTAGTATTATGAACCAATGCTAGTAATTGTCTCTTAGTGACCAGATAGATTCATTCATATCTCGATCCCAATGTGAATGAATTTGTCATAGGTGATCCAGTAGGAAAAGAAAGAAATTTTACGTTGATGAAGGAAGGCCTCATACCTTTATCTTCTAAAGAGGATATTGATACCAAATTATTATTCAACCCAAGCACATATATCACATCATGTAGTAAAATACATTCCCAAAAATTCAAATGAAATTTGATGGACTGAAAACCTTTAACGGGATAAGTGGAGTTGTCTCCAAGAATGATTTTCAATTTGACTCCCTCTCTACCAAATTAGAGAGAACTTCCTTATAACTATAGAAGTGATGAGTGGCCCCATTATTAACCAACCAACTATCCCACGAATCTAGAGGAGATGAACTAGTAAGGTAAGAAATAATAATATATTCAGATTGATTCACAACATTAATTTCGTACCTGGAGAATATTGACTTATTTTTAGGATGATGATCTTCTTGATGGTCACTTGCAGAATCTCTTCTTCTTCTTTCATCTTTTCCACTGCGGTCACTTATTCTTTTTTTATCATTGAACCTATTGTTGTTGCTTCTATTATTATAACATGGTCCATTTCTCTTATTGGAGCAATATTGAGCATAGTGGCCTCTCTTATGAACATTGTAGCATTTGATATTCATTTATTCCTTTATTCTATTTGGATTTCGAGGAGAAGGTTTTCTTGATGGACCTCCTTTCCCTTTATTCTTACTCTTGTCATGAGTGATGAATGTAATGGGTTCTCCTTCACGCTTTTGAACCCTTCCTCTTGATATCATCCTTAACTCTTCTTGAGTCATATTTCCAACAATTTCATCAAATGATGGGAGGAAATTGATGTTGCTTATGGTAGTGATGACGATTTCCAAAATAGAAGGGAGACCTGTTAGAGTCACGATCACCAGTTCCCTATCAGACATAGATTCTACAACTCTTTGCAATTAATCTTTAAGACGAGACATCCTCATTATGTAGGATTGCATGGATTATCCTTTATTCATATTGGTTTCGTTGAGTTGATGTTTCAAGGAGATGATTTCATTCAATTTGTTGACTTCTTACATAAAAAAATATCTTATTATACATGTATTTATACTTTCTCAGGTTTCCAATATATGCAAGTAAATTATCTTGTAAACCATCAACTATACTTTTCCTTTCTTTTCTTTTAACTCACCTTTCTTATGCTTGTTCTTGATAGAAGTGGAAGAATTCTTTGAAGGCTCAGGTACTTTTCCTTGAATGTAGTCCAAAACACCATTTTTACCATCTATATATTTCCAACCTCACCTTCCATGCAGCGAATTGGATGAGTCACCCAACTTCTCATCACTCTTGAAGAAGGAAGCTATCTTGACTTTTAGTAGATTGGCTCTTTCAATTTTTTAAAGATGATTTCTTCAAAGATTGGCTCCTTTTGGGCTTGTTCTTCACCTTAGCTCTAAAACCATGTTAATTTTCAGATTTTTCTATATTATATTGATTGCTTTAGCCCAATTCCACGCTTCAATTAACAATGTTTCCAATTACAACTAGTCTCTCCATTCATCAATACTAATGGAAGAGAGAACAATAAATACAATGATAAAGGAGGCAATCAACACATCAACAAGAGAAACCAGATTTGGTCAAAGGCCAAGGAAAAACTCCACTAATGGGAAAACCCTTTAAAATTATTCTTCTATTAGACTATCATAAAATGTTCAGAAAAGAGTAAACTAAGCCCAATACAATATCATTAGCAATATAACCCAATAACATTAAGAAAAACGTTTTCAGTGTCATATTATATCAGAGACAACTTCTCCAGTATTCGGTCAACTGTAGATAACCTTGGTCAATGGAAAACTTCATTCAAATCCCTATTCACATGCATGAGGGGTGGTGAGAGTGACTATAGGATCCCAGTCACTCCCTTGATGCATGTGTGCTAGAAAATATAACCGAAATTTCTCAATAACAAGATTGCGACTATAGCCCAGAAACCTAGATCTGTTGCAAGCCTCAGACCCTAAAATCTCAAACCTTTGCAAAATTTCCTTTGTCAACCTTAACTCAGACCTGTGCCAACCAATTAATGAGAAGAGAAGAAGGTTCTTGGTTGTTGATGTCCAAATGAGCTCTAGGACTCCTATATTTATAGGCTTCCATGGGTGTCCAACCATGTCCATTTGATGTTGAGGCTGACCTGTCCAAATGTGCATGTGTGCGTACATAAATTCAAAATTCAACTTCTTCTTAGTGAAACAATGTGATCTTTAGGTCGATTTTCCTCTCGAAAAGAGGAATTCAATGCCATAATCATATCCATCAAATGAATTGTCTAAGAAGTAATTTTACCACAGCTTTATATTTGAACAGAATGAAGGTCTAAAATTTGTACATGAGGTTCACCAGGATTTCTACTCTAAATGGTAGAAATTTCAGCTTTTGACACCTAACAGAAAACAAGTTATAGAAAAAATTCAAAGATGACCTATTTGAAGATGTGAAACCCTAGAATCCAAAGCTCTAATACCAAATGTTATGCAATCGAATGATGGAAAAGATAAATAATGACTTAAAAATTATCCTCTTTGAGCAGGAGACCTCCTTTACATTACATAAATGAACAATTCTTGAAAAATTCAAATGATAAGACCTCCTTGGTATATATAGGAGTCTAAAGGGTCACAATATAATCAGAGCCTACATAAAAATAATACTGTAATGCCACAAAAATAACAATAATGGGCTTCTATGGGGCACAACAATAACAATAGGGTGTTACACTACTAACAATAAGGGTAATACACTAGTATTATAAGGACCTAATAGCTGGACTTCCATATGGTTTTTGAACTGGATGAGGTGTTCTCAGGAAAATTCCCAAACGCAAAGGAATACCTTGACCGGTAATGGTGGGATACACGGTAAACCCTAAGCGTGAAGACGAGAAAATTCCTCAAGGTATTATTGAAGAGATGCATACGCATGCAAGCTTATTTAGGGTCTCGTGATCCCTTGATCAGTTTTGATAGGATTGCGGTAAAGCATGGTAGTGTATCTTTATTGTTTGGCCCGGGAATCCCTTGACCAATAATGGCGGGATTCTGGTAAAGCTTGGATTTATAGATGAGGGTTTCGGGCCTAGAAATACCTTTAACGTTCATGGTAGGATGTGTTGTTAAACCATGGGAAGCCTTGGTTATTTTATTGTGAGTTCCACATTCATGATTGGGATATCACATGGGGGTGAGTGGTTGAAAGAAAGATTTGGTTTAGCACAATATATGGTTGGGTGGTATGTGGAGGTCCCTAACTTCTTTGGCTTTCAATATTGTAATATGAGGTCTCTTTCCCCTTGTATTTCATGAGTATTTATACCTATTATTATGTGGCGTTGATTGTTTTTCTATCATTGTTATTATTACGGCTATATGTTGGTTATGTGCAAGGTTTTATGACAAGATTTAGTTATGTATCTCATCAAGATTTGATTAGTAAATGAATGGTTAATGAATGCATGACCTAATAGATGATAACACAACTATTGTGAGAAGGAATTAGGCCTTCATAATGATTCTCACATAAGTATGAGACCCATATGTTCAAATATGTAATTATGACATGTAGATTACATGTTCAAGATGTGTTTGATAAAATTTTTGTCATGGTTAGGATGGGTCAGGTTAAGTCCTTGATCAAAATTTGAGTTAATTTTTTTCCTTTGTGTAATTTATCATTTTTAAGAGTTTCATCAAGTTGTAGGAAGAGGTCTAGATCGTAACCCTAAAAAATTTGTTGCATTGTGTTATAATGTTTCCACGACTAGCCCACGTAGTTAACTCGAGGGGTAGAAGGGGGTTGGAGCCCCCCCTTCATTGCGTAGCAAGGGGAATCAAAGGGGGCTTGAGGGGTGTAGGTAACCCCACTCTATGGGGTCTGGGGCAGTGCCCTAGAAAATTTTTGTTTTGGACCCTATGTTAGGTTAGGCGGACCTACCAATGGTTTTGTGCATGATGTTTGCACATGGTTTTGGACACGATGCTTTTCGGTCCATGGTATTGGATGCTTCAACATGTACAAATATGTATTGTAACATTAAAAGGAATATAATGAAAAATCATGCTAGTAGTCCCGGTTTTGGGATCCAGGGGAAATCTCTGTGTATATGTGTTGTATGTGTTATTCTCTCGCATTATTTATTTTTTGTGTTTTAGAATTCATATGCAGGTAATTTATGTACGGGGTTAAAACCTACAAAAGTCACTTAGATTTTGAGATCACTAGTAGAAAACTAGGTATTTTAGTTTACAGACGCTGGGAAGTAGGCTCATGGGAGTGACTAGAGGGTTATAGTTGCAAAAATTCCTTGTCATGGGAGAAACTGGAAGTCAAGATTGTTAAAAATTCAAGTTAAAATAGGGGTTGGGAACCTAGAGTGGTTAGTTAGTTCCAAGGGGTTCTATAGTTTCTCAGGGTGGTTAGTAAAGTTTTAGTTGGATGATTCCACTTCCTTAACTATACCTAGGAGATTGAGTCATATCATTATAACTCTTCATCACTTTTTTATCCAGGTGGACAAGTGAACTTGGGTAAGTGTAAGGGGGGGTGTTACAGAGTGGTATAAGAGTAGGTTTCATTCTCTATGGGTGATATCTGATACCAAAGATTACTGCTAGAGCATGGTCCAACACTTCAACTAGATGGACGAGATGTGTTTATCATGAATGCATGTGATTTGTATATGTATTTGTTATGCATGTTAGTTGTTTATATGGCTTTTATGCATGGATTTTTATGGTTATGGTTTTCATGCATGAGGTTATGGTACGCAGTTGCTATTTCCATGCATTATGTTGGTTTATTGATGTGATTATAATTATACATGTATAAGGCTATTCTGGTTGATATTGTAGATGAGATATCCTCTATAAGATATACTAAGGTATGTTGGTTATGTTTATCTTTGGTTATCTGACATAGTATACTTTCAGGAAGAATAGGATCAAATATGACTAGAAAAATGGTCGATTATAGGTCACGAGACTCTCCCAATAGATTAGAAGAGTAGCATGGTGATGAGTACTCCCCTCACATAGGAGATACTTTGAGAGGTATTAAGGATTAAATAAGAAGTTTCAAAGAAGATAATGATATAATAATTCAGTCATAAGAGATAATTTCCAAGATACAAGAGAAATAAGTAGAGGGAAATGTAGTTATCCTTCAGAGTTTTTCAGACTTGCAGGGATAGGTATCGCATAGGATAAACCATGGATAGGAGGAAATCCTAATGGAACATATGGTAGAAATTTGCATGATGGGCACAACTCAGAAAGGGATGATACCTTTAAGGATGACAGATTCTTGGATACACCTCATAAGAATGGCAATGGTAATGGGCTTCACTCTAGTTCTATAACATATAGGTATTATGGTTATCATCACTATCATCCTTACAAGAGGAATTACAGGGGACATTTGTCGAATGAGTTCAAGAAAGTGAAGCCACCTAAATTTTATGGAGAGTTACGAAAAATAAAAGATGTAGAGGTATGGTTTCCTGGAATGAAGAAATTATTTGAGTTACAAGATTACAGGAAGAACGTGAAGGCCATGATAGCTATTTTCAGCCTCAAAGGGAAAGAAAACTTTTGGTTGGAAGATGTGAAGTGGGTCAGAGACATCGGGACAAAGGAGTTGAGTTGGCATGAATTCGAGGGACCTTTAAGGAGAAAGTACTCGCTAAAGAGGTACTATGAAAGTGAATCTGTGGAGTTATATGAGATGAATATGGGATCAAAGATAGATGTGGAGTGAACGAGTAAGTTCCTAGAGTTATTGATGTATGTACCATATCTTAAGGATGACAAAGCCAAAGTTCATATATTTGTTAGTGGATTACCATTAGTATTGAAGGATCAAATTGAGTATGATGAGCATCTGTAATTGGAAGAAGTCATTGGGAAATTGAAACATTGTTATGACCAATCGAAACCTAAGACAAAGTCTGAGAAGGGTTTGAAAGTGAAAGACAAGAATAAAGGTAAATGGCCACCGAATTGAAAAATACCTTGGGATGTGGGCGATAAAGAGAATGTTGTTCCTCATAAGAAGTTTAATGTAGTTAATAAGGCACATGGATCAGAACTTGGAGGGCAACATAATAAAGGTGGTGGTGGGGAAATAGTTTCATTGTTGAATATGTGGAAAGGACCAGCTCAAGAAGGATTTCCTATCATATCAGAGTGGTAGGTCTTATATCTATAGTGAAAAGGAAGCATAGATAGTGGGGATGTTGGTCAGAGAATTCCTCGAATCTATGAAGAATTGGATAACATGTAGGAGGACCACCAGGAATTTATTATCGATATGGATAGTAGGATTTGTGATAAATTGTTTCTATTTTGATTGACCCTACATCTTATTATAGTTATGTTAACCTTGAATTGGTGGATAAAAGTGGTTTTGAAAAAGAAGTGCATGCAGTGTCTTGGTAAGAGAAGTTGGCTATATTTATTAAGAAGAGAGTCCATCATTAGGTAAGAGCTTGTGCATTTGAGTTAAATGGTATGTCTACATCAGCGTATCTTAATTTACTTCCATTCAAATCATACAATATAGTTTAGGGTATGGATTGGTTTTACCTTAATGGGACTATAAGTTGGATTGCTATGAAAAGGCTATTAAGTGTTTGGATGACAATGAAGGAAATAAAGTCTTGTAGGGTAAGTATAAGACAATGTCAGTCATCATATTTCCATATATGCAGGAAAAGCATTGTCATAGGAAATAATGTGTGTTATTTGCAGTTCATACCTCTAGTGATAAAGGTAAGGATGTTGAGGATGCATATGTCTTAAAGAGGTACCTGACCTTGCAACAGTTTCAGGACATGTTTCTAGTAGAGATTTCATATTTTCCTCCTCATATAGAAGTGGAATTTTCTATTGATTTGGTACCATGGGTAGCACTAGCATCAAAGGCATCATACAATATGATAGCTCAGGAGTTAGTGGAAATAAAGTTCCAATTGAAGGAAATGCTTGAGAAGAGATACATAAGGCCAACTGTGTTGCCTTGGGGTGAACCAATTCGGTTTGCAAAGAACAAGGATGGAACTCTTAGGTTATTCATTGATCACATGCATTTGAAAAAGGTAATGATCAAGAATATGTATCTATTACCCAGGATCGATGACTTGTTTTACCAGCTGAAGGGAGCAATAGTGTTCTTGAAGATTGATATGATATCTGGATATAATCACATACACATCAAATAAGATGACATCTGCAAGACTACTTTTTAGACCAAGTATGGGCATTATGTGTTTGTTGTGGTTCATTTTGGTTTGACTGATGGTCTAGCTATTTTCATTTGTTTGATGAAGAGTGTATCGCGTCCTTATCTAGAAAAGTTTGTTATTTTATTCATTGATGATATATTGATATATTCTAAGAATGTGGAAGAGCATATTGAAAACTTAGCAATAGTATTGAGAATGCTCAAAGAGCATCAGTTGTATGCCAAGCTTAGTAAGTGTTGGTGCACTAAGATGGATTTATAAATCAATCTTAATCCTACATTAATATGTCAACCTGAGATTTGTCCATCTATTTCAAGGTTACAAGGATTGTCTATGCGATAACAATCATAGATTGGAATATAGGTATTAATCCTAACTAATCGTTGGAGAAATAAAAAATTGTTTAACAACTCATTAACTCTTAACAATGTAGAACAAGAATTATTCTATAATTCGAAATTAGAAAGATAAATCATTTTCAAACTACATTCAAACAAATATCTTAATTCAATTTCCTAATGTGAAAGAGGAAATCAACCTAAATAATCATATTTAGATGCATGAAAGGAGACTATTCAAATCATACTAATTATGGAGAACATTCAAAGCTAGAAGTAATTGTAGAAATAATATACTGAAAGGGAACAACAATCATATACAAAATTAGTTTATATAAATTATAAAAGCTAAATTAACCGATCTATAAGAATTACTTTAACTCAATCTGTAGAAGGAACAATAGTAGAAATCTTGATACTAAAGTGTAAATAACATAATACAAGGGAGCAGTGGATCTTCCAACAACCAAGCCCAAAGCCTCTAGAAGAAAAGTACTATCAAAACTCAATACATGGATTTAATGGAAAACTTCGAGTCTTTCATTAACTGTAAAAATAATTACAAAATCACTTCAACTCTTTAAAGTTCAATCTGCATTCGCAGTCTTACTAGAATTTTACAAATTACAAAAGTTACTTTCTTTTTTATTTACTAGTGTTATATATTCTATGAACTACTAGCAAAATTAGAGCTTATCCTGAGGATCAGAAGATCCTAACAATTTCTTGGCTGAACAATCAAATTTCCACACCAATCTCATATTTTCCCTTTTCCTTTAGCATGGTCCACACAACTGTAATCAATGAGATATTCCTTTCTTAGCCTTGTTGTCTTATCCCAAAGGAACATCAGCTATCCAATTCAGCCAAGATGTGCATAAACAAGCGAAAATTTAGGCTTTTGATACTAAAAGCATGTAAGTTGTTCGTACTGCTTTTTATTTACTTTTCATGGTCTTTCTTTGGGAATGGGCTCGCGATGAAAGGAATATTCATAAGACAATTTCATTAATTAAGTAAATAAAGAGGAAAAGCATACCTTTTTCATGACCTAACATACTCCCCATCTTACCCTTTTTCATGTCCTCATGCAATAAGATAATTAAGATGCAACTGAGTCAGAGAATAGGCAAGTTAATGTTTCTTCCTTACATACCTGAAAACCATTTTCCTTTTTAAGTATTATGAGGGCTTGACCTTCCTGATGCTCTAATAGTTCATAATTACATCGATATTGATTAGAAGGATACCAAATGATATAGATTCTATAGTGACATCTTGTCCCGGTAGGACCCTCAGTTAAGAGAATTTTACCATAACCGGTGGGTCTAGCTGAAGTTGCTACAAAATATATGTAACTAAAAGGTTCTTGATTTCTGACACTGTTGGGAGAGGTTTTCCATATTTTCTTTGCAGCTAGGAGAGCTGCTTCTCTAATGTCTTCAGAATATTCCAAACCTCGCTTGATAGTGTCTATTTGGATGGGGCCCAAGGTGGAAACAACTCCTTCTTTTTTGATAAATCTCTTATGTTGTACCCAGATCTACAAGGGAAATGTAGGTTCACCTCTTACCCAAATATCTAGTCCTCTTTCTCTCCTATAGAAAGTATCATGAGCCTTAGCCCATTTGAGTTGGTTTTTAGTGAAGGAGAGGAAAGCCTGGAACTGGACACCCCTGAGAAAGGGGATAGGATTGGCGTACCTGTCATCTTCCAAGAAAAAGTTGTACAAATAAAATTCACATAGAAAAGGTTTTACTTCCTCAGTCTACTTCTGACAACACTTAATAAGATCAAGAGTAGAGCAAAACTCAAAAGGTTGACCAGCTCTAATACCCTTAACTTTTAACATCAAATATCTTTGAAGCATAAAAAGTGGATAGTTTCTAGTAGGTGACCTACAGGCTAGTGCATCTAAATAAACATAACAAATAGTTTTTATTTTCTCAAAAGCCTTTTGATATTGTCCTTGTAGTTCCTCCACTTTCTTTTATTCTTTTCTAAGGTTTGCATAGGCTTCATCCTCTATTTTGGTCAAGTCATTAAATTTTTTCAACAACTCCTGGTATTTATTCAAAAGCAAAAGTTCTTGTTGATGTTTCAGTAGTACTTTTTGTAACTCTGTCAATTTTGTCCTCAATTTTCAAATAATATCCTCTACTGCCAAAGGGGTATAAGGGGGTATGTCCTTAGTTTGAGTAGTCTTAGTACGAGTGGCTACCAACTATGTTTGAATGGATACTTCTACTGTTGACATAGGAACACAGAGGTATGTTTGAACAATTATTTCCATTGTTGGCATAGGAACATAAAGTTCCGTTTGAGCAATTTCTTCTACTATTGACATGGGGACACAAATATTTGTCTGCAAATCTATCTAAGTGGAAATCTCTATCAGTTCCATAGAAGAACATAAATCGATTTGCGTTTCTACAGAAAAAGTACCAACATCTTCTATTTGAGTCCCTTCCGGACAGGTATTGATGTTTTCCGTTTGAATTCCAATGGAATTAAGATAGTTCCCACTCTGGGTTCTTATTAATTTCGAATCCATTTCTTTCCTATGAATTTTCTTAGAGGTCCTTAGCCATTTTCTAAGCTGCTTAATTTGTCTTTTCAGCTTCTTATTCTCTTTATCCATCAATTCTAACCTATGATAATACTGCCTCTTTATTGTTACATTAGCTTTCTTAACTAGGGAAGAAGGGCTAGCAATAGCATTCTAAAAAATAGGAGCAGTTTCAAAATTGTCAGGATCATGTTCGAGTAAGACCGTGTCTCCTGAATTGTCTTCTCACTCATCGACATTGTTAGGGTTTGCTTCAAGTAAGGTTGTATCTCCAGAATTAACTTTTGGATCCTCATCATTATCAAGATTTTGTTCAAGTGGGGTTGTATCCCCTGAATTAAATCAAAGCTCCTCAACATTATCAGGGTTTTTTTCAAGTGAGGCTATATCCCTTGAATTAGCCTCAAGCTCCTTGGTTTTAGCTACAAAAAAATTATTCCCTTCCAATTCTTGCTTATCTTTCTCATTTTCAGAAGAGGATAATGTCTTTGTGTGGTGAGAACTATGACAATAAGTGGAAGGGATATTAAGAGGGACTTGTTGTTGTAAATTCTCAAATTGGCCCACCTCCTCAAAGAGTGTTTCCAAATTTTCTAAGACTCGAGCTACCTCTTCTTCATAATCTTGGGGAAAAGAAACGCAGTGGTTATCATGGGATCCATGGGATGGTCCCACCTCAACTATGGCTAAACTAATGCTTCTATGGTGGGAAATTCACTCAAACCATCTTCGGTTAACAGTAATAGATGTCATGATAGGGGCTTTCCTTTTTCGTCCCCTTTATGAGGCTTGTATCTCCATGGTCTGATGTTCTTCCTCAGGCTAGGTGTTTTTAGGAATTCCTTCTAGGGGTAGTACATCAAAGCTTATAAAGTTGTCTGAGTTTAATTGTAATTGAGTTAATTCCTTGATGACCACTAATTTAGTTAGACCATGATGACTCATTGTGGCCTTTTGGTTTCTAGACTTCTTACTCTACTAGCAACTTCATGTAATAACATGTTGAGGAAAAATGGAAAGTAAATTATTATTTTCTACTTTAATGCGTCTAACAATTTAAGGTGTTGAGGTCTTACCAACTCATGGTGTCTATGGCATGTGATATGTTTTCGAATGACTTTGCCAATTCACGCCATGGCTCACTCAGGGATGTAGGAGTGATACCTTTGCCTTTCCGCGCTAACTCGTCGCCAGAATCTTTAAACAATTCTACAACTTCATGAAATACCTTGTTCTTTTTTATCCAATTTATGCATTCTATAGGGAGGCCTATGACCTCTGCTAGAATGGCTTCAGTTACTGCTATGTTCCTGCCTTTGACTATTGTTCTCATATTCTGTAGATTCTACAGGAATTCCATAGAAATATCACTGTTAAATCCTATCTTCCAAGTAAGATATTGTGCCCATCGTGCATGTTCTAACATATATTAGGCTTGTGTGGTGATTTGTAACAGTGTAGTCTCACTGCGAACATATGTTTCATTCACAAAGGGGATAACAACTACTCCTTGGAAAAGGGAAGAACAACTATTTCTTAGATAAGGGAAAATAAATTGTTTCTTCGAGATGGGAACAACAATTGTTTCTTCAAAAAGGGAACAACAATTTTTTCTTCGAGAATGGAACAACAATTCTTTCTTCGAGAAGGAAACAACAATTGTTTCTTCGAAAATCAAACATCAACTATTCCATCGAGAAGGGAACAACAATTGTTTCTTCGATAAGGGAACAACAACTATTTCTTTAGAAGGGAACAACAACTATTTCTTTGAAAAGGGAACCACATTTGTGAAAAATGAATAACAACTATGCTTTAAGGGGAAAAAAATTGATTATGAACAATGTTTGTATCAAAATTACAACATAGTAGATAAGAAAAAGAATAAAATTTCTCAATCATTTTTGAAAGAAAATATGTACATTAGTTACAATATGAAAAGAAAACAATTTTTTTATACAAATGAAGCTATTGGGTTACCATCCCCTGTAGCTATGATTTGGAAAGTATGATCATTACTTACCTATTGATAAAAAAATTCCTTTATGAGTGGCTAGTGATAAAATCGCAATTGATGTCCATTCACTAGAAAAGGAGAATCAGACCCATCGATGGTGATTAAAGATATGGTGCCATTTTTATCCATTTCTTCAATCTCATAAGAGCCAAGCCACCTTGTATGTAGCTTCCCTAGTAATTCCTAAAATCTAGAGTCATACAGGAGCACCCAATCACCTTTTTGAAATGATTTCTTTTTAATAAGCCTATCACGCCACTTGGCCAACTATTGTTGAATGATTGTTGTAAGCTGTAGGGAAAGTAAGCATGCTTCATCTAGCTCATTTAATTGCTAAATTTGTTGTGTTTGGGTTCTGTAAGATCCAGTCTAACCTCCTGGGTTTTCCTAGGATTATTTATCTCAAACTCTATTAGGAAGATTGATATTTTCCAAAAACATGTTGATAAGGGAGTATCCAATAGTATTGCACTGTGTTGTGCGATATGCTCAAGGGGCTTCTAGAAGTTTAGCTACCCATTTCTATCGATTTTTCGAGACTGTCTTAGTCAAGATTACCTTTAGGACTTCGTTGGTGTTCTCTACCTATCCATTTTCTTGTTGGTGATATAGAGAGGTAACTTGATGTTTGAAATGATGATTTTGAAAGAAGCCATTAATTTTATTTCCTGTAAACTTTGTTCCTCCATCAATTATTACCTCCCTTGGTAAGCCATATCATACTCATAGTTCAAAGAGGAAATTAATCAATTTTTCTTCTGTTTCCTGTCGCAAGGCTACTGTTTCCACTCATTTAGTCACATAGTCTGTGGTAGCCAGTATATAGACCTCTTGATTTGATGGCAGATTAAAGGACCCAACAAAGTCAAGCACCCATATTTCAAAGGGTTCCACCACCAATTACAGCTACAATGGCATGTTATCAGCCTAGCTTGGATGACCAATCCTCTCACAGTTGTCATAAGCTTGAACATATTTCTTGCAATATTTGAATATGGTGGGTTAGTAATAGCCCATTCGAAGGATTTTATGCCCAGTTCCACAGTTTGCAAAATGTCTGCCACAACGCTCTTCATGATAGGCTTTCAGGATGTCATATACCTCATCCTCTTAAATACACTTTTGAATCAGTAAATCAGATCTAGTGTGGAAAAGATCCCCGCCAATCCATGAAAATCAAACACTATGTTGGACGATCAACTTCATTTACTTAGGAGACAAATGTGTTGGTAACTTCCCAATTGCTAGATAATTAGCTACAACCACATACCAAGGTGCTTTAATCATTAGAACAAATAGGTGCTTGTCTGGAAACTTAACACGTATTGATAACAGATCATTCATCTTGGGTACCAAGACAAGAAGTTTGCAACATGACATTCCTTTCCTGGCCGGTCCTTTATGGTGATATCAAACTCCTATTGTAACAACAACCATCGAGTTACTCACCCATTAGAGATTGGTTTGTTGCCCAAGTACCTGATAGTAGAGTGGTTAGTATATAGGAAAACTAGATAGCATGTTATATAATGTCTAAACTTATTGATAGCATGTATAACAACTAAAAAATATTTTTTTGTTACTGTGTAATTTAACTCAGCAGGGGAAAGGTTTTTGCTAATATAATAGATAACGTAAGGCTTGTTGTCCTCTCATTTTCCAAGTACAACACCTATAGTTGTGCGCGATGCATCCGTACAGATATGGAAAGGTAACTCCCAGTTTAGTCCTCATAATACTGGTGTAGTTGAAATCAACTTCTTCAAATCTACAAAGGTTACATCACATTTTTCAAACCAATTAAATTCAACAGTACCAGTTAATACATACAAAGGTGCAAAAATTTTTCAAAAGTTCTCAATAAATCTACGGTAGTATCTTGAATAGCCAATGAAACTACATACCTCGATTTGGGTGCTAGGTGTGGGTAGTGCAAGAATTATCTCTATTTTCATTGGATCTACTTGTATTCCTACCACAGAGATGTAGTGTCCCAAAACCACACCTTCGATCATCATCATGTGACACTTTACATTTCTTAAGAATAACCTGGTGGCAATGCATCGTTCAAGTACCTTTTCCATATTTTACAAGCCCTGCTCAAAATCACTTCCATAGGGGGTGAAATTAACCATATAAATTTCAAGTCCTCCATTGATGAGATCAAAAAAATGCTCAATATTTCTCTTTGAAATGTGGTTGGGGCATTGCATAAACCAAAGGATAAAACTCTATACACAAACATACCCTAAGGGAAAGTAAACATGGTTTTATCTTGGTCTTCAGGGGCGATATGGATCTAATTATAGCCACTGAAGCCATCGAGGAAGGAAAAAAATCATTTCCCTACTAAGGTGTTGATAACTTAATCAATAGAAGGAAGAGGGGAATGGTCCTTCTAGGTGGCTTTGTTCAGTACTTTGTAGTCAACGCAGATTTCTCATTTCCAATTTTTCTTGGGAATGACTACCAATGGGGAGACCCACTAGCTATCTGAGATAGGATAAATAAAATTTACATCCAACAAATTTTTGATTTCCTCTTTCACAATTTATTTGAGGTGAGGATTCAACCTTCTCTGGGGCTTCCAAATGGTGTGAGCATCCTTCTCAATGTAGATATGATGGGTACACAGTTGGGGATTTATAACTTCATGTCTGAGTATTTTATGAAAGCAGCTCACAAAAAGATAGAAAAGAAAGATAAATGCCTTAGTATTCAACCTCTTCGAGGTGGCAACCTCCTTTACATTACATAAATGAACAACTCTTGGGTGATACAAATGACAAGGCCTCCTTTCTATATATAGGAGTCTAAGGGGTCATAATATAATCAGAGCCATCATAACAATAATAATGTAAGGGCACAATAATAACAATATGGTGACTAACTGTGCACAACAATATAATAAGGGGGTTGTACTAATAACATTAAGGGGTTACACTAGTAGTATAGGTACCTAAGATTCCCCTCCCCTTCAAAAAGTGTTTCCCTCAACACTTGAGTAGTTCTTGATGCTTCTATATAAATTCTTGTCCTCCCATGTGGAATCTTCAGTGGGTAAGTTCTTGCACTTGATGAGATACTCTGAAATTGATTTATTTCATAGCTTTTGATTTCTTGGTTCTATGACTGCTTCACATTCCAATATGATTTTTCCTTCCTAGTCAAGTTCTCTCAATACTATTTGAATTGGGATCTTCTGCAAATTTTGAATGAGTTCCCACTCCTTTGGGCATATGGATATATGTAAGGCCTAATGTTTGGAGGAGAAATTTTTGGAATCAAATGAATAGCATGGTCATGATCACAAATAGGTGGGAGGCCTTTGGGAGTCTCGAATACCTTCGAATGATTGTGTAAAACGTTTTGGAGATCTAGAGAAATGCATGATTTCGATGTGGGATCCTCTAGTGAAAATAATTGTGCAATTACACCCCGTTGTTCTTTATTTAAAAGATTTGTCATGTTGTTAGAGTTGATTCACTTTCCTGGTTTTCCTTCGATTCCCCTTAATTCAACTTCCTTTACTTTCCAAAAAAATTTCAAGAAAATTTCTTGAAAATTAAAAGCTATCGCACCCAAAGATTGTAGCCATTGGACTCCTAATAAAACATCAGCACCACCCATTGGAATGGAAAGCATTGGCCTATTCAATACATATTCTCCCATGGATAGCTTGATATTATGGCACTTTCTAGAGAAATTTATGGTTCCTCCACTTGCAACCATCACTTGACACTCCGGTGTTGGATATGGGAAGAAATTCAATTCCTTGGCTATCTTAAAATCAATAAAATTAAAGGTACTTCCTGAATCAATCAACACTCTTACCTTTTAATTCTTGATATGTCCTTCTATCTTGATAGTTTGAGGCGTGGTAATTTCTTCCAATGCATTACAAGATATGGTCAAATTGATTTCTTAAGACTCGATGTGATCTTTCAATTCTTGAACATTTTTCTTTTTGACATGTCCTTCTATATTGATAGTTTGAGGAGTGGTAATTCCATCCAATGCATTACAAGATATGGTCGGATTCATTTCTTCTTTCTCGATGTGATCTTTAACTTATTGAACCATTTTCTTCTTGATATATCCTTCTATCTTGAGAGCTTTAGGAGTGGTAATTCTTTCCAATGCTTTACAAGATATGGTTAGATTCATTTCTTCTTTCTCTGGGGTTGGTTCCTGGTGTATATACTCTTCTTTTGATGTTTCTTGATCCTTTTCTTCCTCCTCTACAAATCAATGTAAAATAATTTCTTCTCAGCACACTTATGACCTTTAATGTATTTGTTATCACAATTGTAACAAAGCCCTTTTTCTCTTTATTCTTCCAATTGTTGTGGTGTAACCCTTGTAGGTTTTGCAAGGTTAGGAGAAACAACACTTCCATCTTTATAGTTCTGATGGGTAGACTTCCTTGTTGCCATAATTTCTCTTTCAATTTTTTCTTGCCAACTCAAATGCCTCCTCCATTGAATCAGGTTCCCAAAAACGAGCCTCATGTTGAACGTTATCCTTTAAAGTCCCTATGAATACATCAATCCTTTGCTTCTCTGGAATATAATTCACCCTTCTATTCAATTTTTGAAAGTCCTCAATGTGCTCTTCCATTGAACCCTTTTGTTTGAGATTTATCAATTGGCTAAAGAAGGAGTTTCTCTTTCTATCCTCATAATGTGCTATCATTTCCTCCGTGAAAATTGACCACATAACAAGTGGTTTACAAGAACAAAGCCCTTTATACCATAAAAATTGATCTGGTTCTAAATATGAAGATGCAATATGTACCTTTTATAATAGTTTCACCTCATGTAGATCGAAATATTGCTCCATCTATAGTATCCAATTTACCGGATCCTTGCCATCAAACTTCCTCATATCACCTTTTCTTGATTTTAGGAGCTTGATCTTGAAACGACTATAACTCTATAATTTCGGCTCTTTTAGCTCTGAAAGTGCAACCTATAGTAGCCCTTTGTGTCCTTTTGCGAATGCCACCAGTCTGATCAAAATTGGATTCTCTAAGAAAGCGTTATGCGCAATCTCCCAAGATGACCTGATTATATACCTTTTTAGAAGAGCGAACTTGTATGAAGTGCCATGTGTCCCTGTTGTGACCTTTGGATCTGAAAAATATGTATGAGACACTATTGTTCGTCCTCCTTCTGTAACTTCTTACACAATTTCAATCTGATGCTCAAAGAGACAGTTATGACGATTTTACCAAGGTGGCCTATCTGGAATGTAATTCGGGGGTCTAAAAAAACCCTAACTTCCTCAGACTATAGCTCCAAAAATATAGCAAGACAGGATCTGAAATTCAGAGCGAAGGTTCAGCCTGATTTCTTCTCAAATGGGTTCTTTTCTTAGCTTCTGAAACTTCGTAGCGAAATAGTTATAGCGAAAATCCCACCATGACCTGTTTTAGCTTAAATTGTGGAGCTTGCAAAAACCCTAACTTCCTCATATCATATCTCTAAAAGTATAGTGACACAAGCTCTAAAATTCAGACCCAAGGTTCAACACAATTTCTTCTCAAATGGGTTTTTTTTAGTATCTGAAATGGCACAGATAAAAATTTATAGCGAAAATGCCATGATGACTTGTTTGGAGTAGCGAAACCCTAGAATCCACAGCTCTGATACTAGATGTTATGAAACCAACTCACAAAAAGATAGAAAAGATAGATCAACACCTTAGAATTCAACCTCTTTGAGGAGGCAACCTCCTTTACATTACATAAATGAACAATTCTTGGATGATACAAATGACAAGACCTCCTTTCTATATATAGAAATCTAAGGGGTCATAATATAATCAGAGCCGACATAACAATAATAATGTAAGGGCACAATAATAACAATATGGGGATTACATGGGCACAACAATATAATAAGCGGGTTGTACTAATAACAATAAGGGGTTACACTAGTAGTATAGGGACCTAACAAAGTTGCTCATGAATCAAGCAACCAATCATTTTTCCAAGAACCCAATGGAGCATTAAATAAGTCTTTATTTACTCCAATATTACAGTGTGTCACAACATAGTGAGCGGATTCAGGTGCTTTACCTTTGTATTTGTCATTATTTTTACCTTTGGGTTGGTTTCTTTCCTGCTCAATTCTGTCCCAAGGCAACTTGCATGTGGATGCATCATGTGATCCATCTCTTTTGTAGCGTATGCAGTGTAAATCTAACTTTTCTCCTTGAGAGTGTCTGGCCCCCCTGCCTCTGAAATTTCTTCCTCTTCCTCTTCGACCACCTCTTCCTCTGGAAGAATCTTGAGCAAGATTCTTTTCTCTATGAGCAAGGCACACAACCTCTTCAAAAGATTCAGGAGTTGTCTTCTTACCAAAAGCTTTCTCTCTTTCAGCAACTTTTTTCACAAGGGAGTTAAAGGTAATATCTTTGAGGTTTACATTTGCTTGCAATGACTCAAGAAAATTTGAGTAAGTGGGATAAAGTGCCTTGAGAAAAGCTATCAGAGGAATATCCAGTTCAACATTAGTGACTTTGATATCATGCAGTATAGATTTTACTTCTGATGCAAGAGCAAGAGGATCATTATTTTGTAATTCAAGGGTGAAGAGTTTAATCATGAGTTGAACAACTTCAAGTGCAGAGTGTGAGTCATAGAGTTCCTTTAGTTTTTGTATGGCTTCGAAAGCATTTGAAAATGGCGAAATATGGCGACTCACCTCTTCATTTACTGATGCTGCAATCAACGCATAGGCCTTGCTATTCTTATTTTCCCAAATGGCGAACTCCTTATCTGAGGTAGGTTGTTTTGGCTCTTTATCTCCGTCTCCAATACACACTCCTTTCCACAACTCATTGAAAATGACGGTGTGTTATATCTTCTGGGACCACTCAGGATAGTTCTCCTTGCTAGTGAGAACCACTCCCACAATAGATATGATTCAATGCATTGTAAAATCTGTGTATTGTGGGAAAAGAATACTTCTACTGCAAAATTTTACTCCTAAAAAAAAATCTAATTCTGATATATGAAGACAAAGGTATTATGTGGGGAAGGTGGTATTTTGGGAAGGTAATATACTATGTCAGACCGCAATATTATGAGTCACACCTACTATGGGAGGAGGTAACTAGGGAAATGCAGTTGAAACAATACCAACATAAGCCACTAGTTTGAAGCAGAGACAACATTATACTATAATTCAAAGGCAATGAATTTATGAAACAATATAATGTATATCAACGTTCTATGAAACTTGTATATGAAGACAGACAACAAAATCTCGAAAACGTTATACTTTCTCTACCAACTGTGTTAAATGTGGTAATGAAGGAAGGACAACATTCAAACATTCAACGTAATATAACTGGACAACATTAATTTATATAGCCTGCACATTGAAGAGCAGTCGTATGGGAGCAGCGACATGGACGGAGCTATGGTAGCCCGATGGGCAGGGAGGCAATGAGAGGTCCACCGATGATGTGCATTGTGGCGTGCGAGGCGGTGTGAGGGTCCAAAGAGCAGGCTCTGGCAGTGGCTTGTGAGTTGGAGATGGTTCACACCGCTTCACTCATACACGACAACCTTCCATGCATGGATTATCAATGGTCACTGTTAGAATATCACACAAACATGAAGTATATGCTTATGCTACCTCCCTTAATCGCACGACTTCCACAGTTCAATACCATACACAGGACTCAGGAGTTCAATCCAACGTTCAATGCATTACAAGGGTGAATTAGCGCATACCACTTGCATCCTTCGGCGCAGCCTACAAACCACCAGAGCAACTTATGAAAATGCTTCAAAACTCTTCATTTCCTTCACAAATTATTACTCTTAGTAGTGTTCAATCCAACATAGAGGCAGAGGAACAAAGGGAAATGGCAGGAAATGTAGGACAAATTTATGAAAAAATGGCAGAAGGGAGTTACAAAAATGGAGTTGGCTCTGATACCATGTCAGACCAGGAAGTAACTCCTCAAATCAATTCATATTATTCATTCAAGTTGGTCATTATTATATACAACAGGGAGTGACTATTCAGTTCATCTCCTAGTGACTCCCATCTTCCCTATTATTTATTTACACTAATTACAGTTATTCACCTAATCACTATGATTAGGTGTCAATTAAGGGTAGGATAATGGGAAGTTTCATAATGTAAATAATGACAAGAACAAGGCTCTATTATTATATAAGATATGAATTCATAAGCAATCTTTTTCATCTAAGAAAATTATACTACTCATTAAACTTATGACAAAATGCAAAAAAATTTCACTTTGCAAAAATTGTTCTCTCCCTCTTTCCTCATTTTTTATTTTTATTTTTGTCCAATATTAATTTAGCACTTGAACTCTAAAACTAAGTGCTAAACTCTTTCCTATTTTTTATTTTTGTTTTTGTCCCAAGTTAATTTAGTACATGAACTCTAAAACTAAGTGCTAAAAATAATTTAAAAATAAAACTATGGGAAGAAAGTTTTACACCAAAAAGAAATTTGTCGTTTTTTCTTTTTATTCCAAAACTACTTCATAATAGGAACAACTTGCTAATCTTCGTCTTCCTTTACTACAATATTGGAACCAAAATACAATATTGAAACCAAAATCATATTAATAATAATAATAATAATAATAATATCCATTTTTTAAGGTCACAGCCAAGCCAGACACCAAATTGGTGTATGAGACCCCCTTGTTTGTGGGACAAGGGACCCACCTTCACACAACGATTTGACTACTAAGTCTACGAAGGCATACATACTCTACCCCCTCTGGTTTTGAACCTGTGACCTCTTAGGAGGAAACACATGCACTTAACCATTAGGCCCACTCAAACTGTATAAATTATGTGGAAAGAAAATTATTATTATTATGTGGAAAGAAAATTATTATTAAATTATGATTAAGATTTTAATTAAATTTATTTATTTTAGTTAATTTTATCAATTCAAAACTTGTAATTTCTATTTATTAATATTATATTTAAACGAACAATATTATACTCGTGTTTTTTATTACCTTTTGACATTATTTAAATATTATAAACCACTGGGCATTGGAGTATTAAAATATTAATAAACCCCGTGTCTTATCCCGTGGGTTTCTTTGAAATATTTTATGGATATTCATTTCGGAGGTTAATTTAAAAGAAGTTTAACGAGGGGTCCGAAAAAATAAAGCCCTTGGTTTTACCTTTGTTCTGTTATAAATTTTAAAACTATGATATTAATTTATAGTTTATGGCGTAGCTTTCAGAGTTTAAGAAATAAATTATTATATATGGAATACCATTCCACAAAAGATGGTGGGCATGAATTTCATTGTTTTACTTAAAAACAAAAAGGGGTAAAATGGGCTTTTATTTTTTATTATCAATAATATTGATTTTAGATTTTATAAAGATTATTATAAATATATTTTTTTATATTTTAAAATTTTATTAATTAGACATTAAGGTTTTATGTGTGTATTTATGGATTATTTTGTTGATATTGAATCTTGCATTTCTCTGTCTACGGATCATTGTGAAATATGGGAATAAGGTCATTGTTGTTGTGGGGTCAAAACCCTCTATTCATACTTGAGATCATTGCTCATGAGGGGGTTATTTTTCCTCTGTCAAATGAAGTTGTGGCCTTCAAGGACCTTGTAGCTTCACTCTTCAAAAAAACTATATCTAAGGAAACATAAGAAAAATTTCTGAAGAAGGAAGAGTCTATCTAATCGATGACCCTTCCTACAAGGTTTTAAAGAGCTATCTTGGCATATTCATAATGAAATTTAGTGTGGAAGTTCACAAAAATGTGGCCATCCCCAAGATCCATTGTGTTATGGTTGGCGAAAACTTAGAGGCCGTTAATAAAAAGTAATAATGTAGTGTATGCATGTGAGAATGGGTTTTTTCCTTCCCTTTTGAATTTATGGAAGATCAGGATGTAATTTTTGAAAAAGGATCATATTTTTTTGGGCCATAATTATGTATTTGAACAAATAGTCATTCTAATTTGATCCAAATGAAGG
Source organism: Pinus taeda (assembly GCA_000404065.3). NCBI lineage: Eukaryota > Viridiplantae > Streptophyta > Pinopsida > Pinales > Pinaceae > Pinus > Pinus taeda. The sequence continues at coordinate 50,362 of APFE031279849.1, read as the reverse complement.
CATTCCAAATGTAGTTCCTATTTGGGTCAAGCTTCCTCGAGTTTTGCTTTCATGCTGGACTGATGATTGTTTATATGCAACTAAAAATGGGTTGGAGAAATATTTAGACAGGTTGAACCCAAAGGAATTCAGTTTGCATGTGCAAAAATTTGTGTTGAAGTAGATTTGGAGAAAGGGTCTCCCTTAGAAATAAATCTCACAAGGAGAATGGACTTATTGTTAAACTCTTGACTACAAGAAACTACCCTTCAAATACAAATATTACCATGAATATGGCCATATTATAAGAAGTCACATGCAAGAAGAGGGGCAAATTTGATAATAGGACAAGAAGAACAATGGAAAACACAAAAAGTGGTGCGAACAAAGGAAAATCGAAAACAACCAATCCCCAATGCACACATGGAAGAAAGGAGTCCTTGACTTGGGAAAAACCCTTTGAGGTCTTGTAGACTCAAGAAGAAAATGGAAAGGAGAAAAGTAATCAAAACAAAAGGAAAGGTGCTCCAAAAGCAGAAGCCACAAACCCTAATATAGAAGAAAGGAAAATAAAATATCTATAGAGTGAAGCAAAAATAGAACAATAAGGGAACACTCAAAATTAGATCCAGTACAAAAAGAGGTGCAAAACGTGAAATCTAACTCTCTAATTTTAGAACAAGTTGACACTAATTAGGGAATAAGGGGTAGGAAATGGGAGGTACACATACAATAACAAAGAAATTAGAGTCGTGCTTCAAGAAAGAATGATTTGGTGGAATGAAAAAAATCAACCAAGAAATGGGAAGTTCCTAAAGAGGATAAGTGAGGTACCCTAAGAAGGAAGCTAGAGAGGCACAAGTTTAATTAAACAAAAAAGTTGTGAGTCAACCTCAAATAAATGAGGTATTCCAAATATTGCACTCTAAACCCCTTTGGTAATCAAATAAAAATATTAGTGAAAATGGAATGTAAACATATCTAGATTCTGGGAGTACTCTAGAGAGTATGTTGCTAGAACGAGATTGAAATTTTTGTATCATGGTATAATTTATTTCAAGATTGTATTGAGATTTCATGTTCAATCTCAATCGAACAAAGAATGTTAATAATTCTGAAGAAATGTAATGGATTTTGGCTGGACTCCATCTTTCTTTTTTAATAAGCTCTCATGCCCATTCCTTTAAAAAAGAAAAACTCATTAATTATTTTGGCGCTATATATATATGTGCATGTGTGTGATATATTTCAATGATAGATTAGGTGATTAGATAAAGACTTACTGTTAAAACGCTGGTTTAGGAGATGAGCACGAGAATAATAAGCCAAATTTTCAATGGGTGAGGGCATTTTGTGTTACATCATCTAGATCCATAGTGAAATAACATTTCCCTATGAGATGCCATGAACAAGTAGACTAAGTGGCTCCATTTATTGTGTTGCAGATTATTCCATGCACCTTGATTATCTCTACAACATACAATGAAATCATTTTATGAAACCATCTATTTCTTCTATGAAATATTATGGGCGAACCATGCTCGCTTAAAGTTAAAATAAAATTCTCTTATGTAAACTCTACACAATATTGAAGCTACAAATTTAAGAAATTTTTCAAAATGTGAGCTTATATATGTACATCTAATTCTTATACTAATATGCTCAAGTGCTCTAATCAAGTAAAGTATTTCCATTGCAACCAACTAAGCATTTCACTACTTATATGATTCATTATTTCTCTATTCATTACTAATATGAAGAAAAAATTAGCAAACTAGAAATTAGCATGCAACATAAATCAATACCCTTAGTGAAAAAATGACAACAAATGTCACTCAATGATTCAATAAAAATTTCTGTAGGAGCTTTAGAGAATTTGAAAATCAACCTCTTATGATAAGCCATTTGAAATAAATGGGTAAATTTCTCTTCAGAAATCCTTGTTTCGCACTTTGTATTCCTAAGAGAAAATGTCTTCAAGCCATGTTTCTAATAAAATGAAGGGATGAGAAGGTATGTCGATTTCCTCATCTTCATGTAATTTGGAGGTATATGTACTTTATTATGAAAATTGTAATTATTTTTTTCATAGTTATCTTGAGAAAAAGAATCTTTAGAGGACTTTGGAAGAACAATTTGCTAAAAAGAAAAATAACATTTATCGTATCTTGGTTGACTAAAATAAATTTCTCAAATTATTAATTCATAACTCACTAATAATGCTTTTTGATTGAAGTCATGTTCATAAGTGAGTAAGTTTTCATAAGGATTTCAAATCAAATTTTCACAATCAAGAGGATGATTGAACTTGCCTTAAATACCTAAAAGACTATGAGGACTTAAGGGACCTTCATGTAAACCATCAACTATATCCTTAATAGTGCTTCTTTCAAATACTTCTTCACTATATTCTTTATTAATTTCTTTATTTCTATTACTAGAAGATATTTAAAATTCAATCGACTCACAATAATATTCCAAAAGAAGCTCAATAGGATAATTCTCTTCAAGTAAGAAATAAAAAATATAGGAAATTCCTTCAATGAAGCAATGCATGTAGTCCAATTTATATAATTCCTTAACATGGTTCTTTGTTGTTAAGGAAATATGCTAAGGGATATTGAAAGTAACTTTGGACCTTATGATTACCCTTGGGTTAGTGGTAGATCCCTCATCAAATTCAATAAAGTTGGTTGTTCATTGTAACCAAACAGGATCCGAAAACATTAAGCTTAGTGGCTAGATTTAAATGATAAAAAATAAGAGAAACAAGGTGTTATAGCTCCAAATATCATCCTTTGTATTTGTGATGCTTGGTTTATGGGCTAGGGCAACCCCTCCTTCTAGACTTGGTCCAAGTATTTTAAAAACAATGTTTTACTCCCTGTATGCTTCTTTGCCCTGTGTTAAAAGCGTGTACACGCGGGTTAGTCAATACCCAACCCACGTATATGTGTTAAAACACTTATTAAGAAAAATTCATTTATGAGCTCATCATGTGACAATGCATAGGGATGACCGACTCTTATTTAATCCACATATTTGGCCATTATCGTTCAAGCTATATGGTATCACAATAAATTGTATTGGCCTTATCATGCCCATAATGTTTTATGTTTTATGTTGTTATGAGGGTTGTGGAAAGGTGGCAATCTTTTTCCGAGAGGAAGGTCATATGTTTCCTCTAAGGTGGTCACAAATTATGAAAGTCAAAACTTTTAGAGCTGAGTTCTTAATCATACTTTCTCTTTCGGGCAATCGAGGTTTATGTTGTCACTCTTTTTTTGGTTGGGTTTTACAATGTATTTTGGTCTTTTCTGGTAAGGAGGTGAGAACTACCTAAGGTCGTTTCTTTCCCATTACTAAGAGTTATTTTTCTTCATATTTTTCTTGCACAACTCCAAGACTGGTCCTGTCGTTTGAATTGGTCGCAACCCTGCCTTCGACATTTCTCCAGTCTTCTAAGCTTGCAGCGATATCTTTTCATTGTCCAGTTCTTGTCTGTGGGGTTTGATACACAGGCACCTCTTCTATCTATTTTTAATACTTCTTACATTGTCCCTCAATATTCCTTTTAGCAAGTCATATTTACTTATATGGGCTCCGGGTGGGGTTCGCGTCGGGTATCAACTCCCGTTTTTGTCGTTTCGGACACCCTGGCTTACAGTAAAATTGACACACATAACCTTAGTGAGACTGTAGTATTGGTTCTTTGGTTGTTGGGAACTTGTTCGTGTCTTGGTCTTTGTTTTTTTACGTTTTGTTTGCAGGTTTTATATGGCTCTGCACCAAAGACTATCGACATAAGCACCTCTGGGGCTTCAACCTCTAGACACAAACTCCTTTTCGAATGGGAATCGACTATGAATTACTTTGAAGCCACCCCTATGGAAGTACAAAAGAAAACCTTGAATTTGGAAGTCAAGGAATTTGAGGATTGCAAATATTTCTTAGATTCACAAATTAGTTGCAACAGTACTAAATGGGTACCTCATCCAAGAAAGTTTTGGAAACGAAGGCTTTATTTTCTACACTCTATCACACAACATCGTCAAATTGAAATGTTGCTCCATATGGTTATCCGTGAAAAACGAGTGGACAACTATAAGCTCTTTGTTGGCCACGAGGATATTAAGCACATCTTGTGGGATATCATGTACAATCTTGATGGCATCGTCGTGAGACTGAATCGTTTGGAGCGCTTCCTGGTTTCATAGTCAAATACAGACTCTAACGATCACCAAGAAGAAGCAACAATCATAAATTATACACCTCTCAACTCCATACCTCCAAACACTAAGCTGCCTACGAACAAACATGCAAACTCCCCTTTGCAATCAACAATGATCATTTTGGACTAAAATATCCACCAAGAAAATATTTCTTGTCTTTTGTTGATTAGTTGGACTAAAACGTCTACCAAGTTGTGTTTTGTTGTTTTGGATAGTGATTGGAACCTACCTTGCCCAGTCATCCTTATTAGTTTAAGAAACTTTGAAAGAGATCCTATATCCTATAATCTAATTAATTTACTTTGGTGCATTCACGTATATAGTGTAATGTCATCTCTTTTTCAAGGTCTTCATGCAAGGTCGATAATTTTTGTAAAATTTGTATAATGCTACTTTACATTATATGCATTGTAATCCTATTGGACTCATATTCCTATAAGTCAGAAAAGGGAAGGAAGGGCTCCTAATGAAACATCTTTTTTAATATTTATGGCTTTTTTCTATCAACAGAAATGCATTGACGAAAATTAAAAATAAAATAAATAAATAAAATAAAATCAAGAATGGTTGGAGGGAAATTTTTATCAAAGGGTTAATGGAATGGGATTGACTGATAATCGTATTTTTTTTCCACTTGAAGAAGTCGTCCCTAGAGCATCTTTCATGCGTACATAGTCCTGGTCAAGATTGGATCATCAGACCTATGGTGACCAAACTTCCCCACCTAACAGTTGAACCACATCCTTGAGACTAACTGATAACAAATTATATTAAGACATTTTCTATCGAGGCAGCAAAATTTCTCGGACAACTAAAACTTGTCAGAATCTGGCCATTTTTTTCCTAGAAAATCTAATAGTAGGAATGCTAGAATCTTGTTTTTGATAGTTGATATGGATTCAACACCATCAAAGACCCTTGGGACCCCCAAAAGCTTGAAGCTTAATAGCTATAACCGAGATTTCCAAAAAAAAGTTGGATTTTACCAAAACTTTGCAGAAATTTCCACTATTTGCTGAGCAAATTTACAACCTTGTTATACTAAGCATATTAATTTTAAAAAAATATTGATATTTTTATGTGTATTTTATATGATAGAATTGATAACTTAAAACATTATTGTTGTGGAAAAATCACTAAAAACATGCCATCAAAGCCAATAAATATGTGGCTCTCTCATCAATGTGATCCATGGTCACGACCAGTTTTTCAAGAAATGAGAGTGTGAGGATCATCAACATGGTTTTTTTAATGATATGAGAATATTTTTTTATTTATTGTTTATTGCTAGCATTATTACACGTTGTGTATGACTCTTCTATGATTTGTAGAATTTACTTGTTAGTGTTAAGTTGTTGGTATTTAGTTATTTCACATGTCTTAATTATCGTATTGTACTTTAAAATAGTTCTCAATTGTTTAGAAACTATCTCAAAGTATTTGAAAATTACACTCGTTGTTGGGTTGTACGGGCAACCTAATTAGGTTCAAGGACAATGATTACTTGCTATAACTAAATAGTAACCTTGAAAATTAAATCAAGTAGCCATATTTGAATGGTAAGAAATAGGGCCGAGTATAAATGGCAGGGGATTGCAAAAAAGGTTGTAAACTCTTCATGTGAGAGGCCTATCCATTGGGAAAGGATTCTTATGTGTCACAACACAAAATTAGACGTGTGGAATTTAGAAGAAGATGAGAGAAAACATATTGTTAGACTTGATAATGAGTAATAAAATTATTATTGGTTTAACATGAGAAAAATTGAAAATATATGATAGTCTCAAATGAATCCAACATAGAACTTTAAATGTGATGGATTGAGCGCAAGTTGAATTCAAAAACATAAGACTTAAGCACATAACTTGCAAGAAAAAAAGATTATTGCATCACAATATCCTTAAATCCTAGATTTATGTTTCATATTAACACTTTATATAAACTTAGAAATAATAAAGACAATGATAATATCGCTATAATTTATTTAATCTCTAAAACATAAAATTCTGAAACTACAAATTATTTCATTGATATGAATTGTCAAACCAGGAGGTAACTCCTCAAATCAATTCATATTATTCATTCAGGTTGCTCATTATTATATACAATAGGGAGTGACTATTCAGTTCATCTCCCGGTGACTTTTCATCTTCCCTATTATTTATTTACACTAATTATAGTTGTTCACCCAATCCCTATGATTAGGTGTCAACATTCCCTCCCCCCCCCCTTAATTTGAAGGGATGTTGGTGAGTCCAAGCATCGTTCTGAATATTTCAAGCTTTTCTCTTCCAAGCGCTTTGGTGAAGATGTCTGCAATTTTCTCATTAGTGGAACAATGACAAAGATGGATTGTTTTGGCCTCAACATGATGTCGAATTAGATGATATTTAGTATTGATATGCTTCGTTCAATCATGGAACTTTGGGTTCTTGGCCAACTTTATTGCTGAGGTATTGTCAATCATGAGTGGAGTCGATTGTACTTGTTTTAACTGCAAATCTTCAAGAATTTTCCTGAGCCACACAATTTCTTTTGTTGCCTTAGTTGCTGCCACATATTCTGCCTCTGTTGTGGAATCTGTTGTAATTGATTGTTTGCGTGATCTCTAGGAGACAACTCCTTATCCAAGACTCATAGCATAACCTGAAGTAGATACCCCAGTTTCTTTGTCTCCATCGAAGTCTGAATCAGAGTATCCAATCAAGCTGAAGTCACCCACTTGTGTATACTTGATTCCAAAGTCTTGAGTTCCCTTCAAGTACTTTAGAACTCTTTTTGTAGCAGACCAATGTCCCTCACAAGCTTTTACATAAACCTAGAGAGGATTCCAACAACAAACGAAATGTCTGGTCTTGTAGTAGTTAGGTAGTTGAGACTTCCTACAAGTTGTCTATACTTTGTTGCATCCTAAAATTATTTTCCTTCAATGGATGTGAGATTTAAGTTTTGTTCCATTGGATTAGTCAGATGATTGCATTCTGTCATGCCAAACCTGTTCAAAAGATCTCCAATGTACTTCTTTTGAGAAAGGAATATGGACTTCGGATGTTGAGGTACTTCAATACCAAGATAATAATGAACATAGCCCAAATTAGTCATTTCAAAACCTTTCCTCAATTCCGTCTTTATGGATGCAATGTAGCTTTCATTATTCCCTGTCATCAAAAGATCATCTACATATACCACAAGATATACAACTGTTTTGCCAACCTTCTTGACAAACAAGGTTGCATCATTAAGATCATAATGTTTGAAATTGAGTTTCAGAAGATGCTCAGTTAGTTTTTCATACCAGGCTTGCGGTGCTTGTTTGAGGCCATACAAGGACTTCACAAGTTTGCATACTTTACGTTCATGTCGTTTCACAGCAAATCCTTCAGGCTGGGACATAAAAACATTCTCTTTTAGATCTCCATTCAAGAAAGTAGTTTTTACGTCCATTTGATGGACTTTCCAACCGTTTTGAGCTGCTAAGGCAAAGAGTGTCCGGATGGTAGCATATTTTGTTGTGGGAAAAAGGTCTCCTCATAATCGACCCCTTCCTTCTATGCAAAACCTTTTGCCACAAGCCTATCTTTGTGCTTGTCAAGTGAGCCATCAACTTTATACTTGTTCTTGTAGACCCATTTGCAGCTAATTGGTTTGATTCCCAATGGAGGATCAACCAACTTCCAGGTGCCATTATTTATCAGCGCATCATACTCCTTTTTCATCGCTTCTTTTCATTCGTCATGAGAAGAAGTTTATTTGAAGGAAGTTGGTTCAAAATCTGTAGACAAATTCAATGCACAATCATAAGAAACATCCATATCAATAGGTGAATCAAAGTCATCTACATCACCTCCATTTTTTCGGTTTGAATTTCTAGTTCCTGTCTTTCCAACCTCATTACGATGAACACTTTCAAGTGTCTTTGTCAACCACTTTGGGGGACCTTTCTCAGATGGTACAGGCTGCTCCGTTGATTGAGTTGGGACTGAATCAAGATTGAGTCTCCCAATTCTATTAATCACATCACTCAAAGTATCATCCGTTGTTGGAGTTTCATGCGAGGCAGAGACTGCTTCAAAAGAAGATGCCACAGGTTGATCTAGTATAAGAATCCCCCCTTCAAGATGTGGAATCTAATTATCAAATTCTTCAAATGATTTTGCATTTGCGAATCTATCGAAGTGATCAACTTGCTACTCAACAAAATTGTCAATTTTTGATGATTCAAGAAAGATTACATCTCTAAATACAACAAACTTTTTATTGAATTTATCATAGAGATGGTATGCTTTGGAGGTGTTTGAATACCCCGGGAAGATACACTTACGACTTCTTGCACCAAGTTTGTTTCTGTGTACCTTTGGTATCAAGGCATAACATGTGGAACCAAAGACCTTGAGATGCTTTAACCAAGGAATGTGCCCATACCACATTCCATAAGGAGTCTTGTTTCTATAGCATTAAATGGACATCTATTCTTCACATATACAACACATAGAACTACATCAGCCTAAAACATCAATTTTGCATTTTTGAAAAACATCATGGAGCGTACCATATTTAAGATTTTCCTATTCATTCTTTCAACAACTCCGTTCTGTTGGGGATTATAAGGCACAATTTTCTTACGTTTGATCCCATGTTTGCGAAGATAGTTTTCAAATTCATTTGAAGTGTATTCTTTTCCATTATCAGTGCGAATAGAGCCAATATGAGATTGTGCATCATTTTCAATCCATGTATGAAATTCCTTGAATGTTTGAAAAGCATCAGATTTGTTCTTCAATAAATAAACCCAACACATTCTAGTGTAGTTATCAATAAATGTCATCATATATTTATTTCCGTTTGTAGAAGGAATGGGCATTAAACCACATAAATCTGAATGAATGAGTTCAAGTTTTCTATGTGCTTTCGAACATGAATCATGAAAAGACTATTTGCTATGCTTTCCTAGAATGCAAGCATCACATTACTTAAGTTTCCTAGGAATTGTAGGCAAACCAGTAACACCAGTTTTCTTCAACAAGTGGAGGTTGTCATAGTTCAAGTGTCGAAATATAGCATGCCATAATAAACTTAATGGAAATGTACCTTCTTCATAATGAGAATTGTATCAGAAATTTTGTGCACGAGCAAAGGTACCTTGCAGCTTGAGAAGCCTTTCTTCTTCTATCCCTGTCATGACAAGTGAGTGGTCTGATGCTTTTCTCACCTCAAGCTTGCCATCAAACATATGAATGGAGTGTCATTGCTGGAAAATGTGGACCAAGGACATCAAGTTTCTCCTCAGCTATGGGAGATATAGAACATGATGCAAAAGAAAGTCTGGAAGATCAGGCAATTTAAGCCTGATTGTGCCAAGCCCTAATGGCTTGAGTTTTGATTTATCTGCAAAGGATACTACTCCATCAACATTGTCAGTAAATTCTTCAAAAAAATCTCTTCTAAAAGTGATGTGGCAAGTTTGTTATGCAACCAGCTCACAAAAAGATAGAAAAGATAGATCAACACCTTAGAATTCAGCCTCTTCGAGGGGGCAACCTCCTTTACATTACATAAATCAACAATTCTTGGATGATACAAATGACAA
>APFE031279849.1:0-40309 GCA_000404065.3 Pinus taeda | reverse complement strand
AGAGAAATTTATGGTTCCTCCACTTGCAACCATCACTTGACACTCCGGTGTTGGATATGGGAAGCAATTCAATTCCTTGGCTATCTTAAAATCAATAAAATTAAAGGTACTGCCTGAATCAATCAACACTCTTACCTTTTTTTTCTTGATATGTCCTTCTATCTTGATAGTTTGAGGCGTGGTAATTTCTTCCAATGCATTACAAGATATGGTCGGATTGATTTCTTGAGACTCGATGTGATCTTTCAATTCTTGAACATTTTTCTTTTTGATATATCCTTCTATATTGATAGTTTGAGGAGTGGTAATTCCGTCCAATGCATTACAAGATATGGTCGGATTCATTTCTTCTTTCTCGATGTGATCTTTAACTTATTGAACCAGTGTCTTCTTGATATATCCTTCTATCTTGAGAGCTTTAGGAGTGGTAATTCTTTCCAATGCTTTACAAGATATGGTTAGATTCATTTCTTCTTTCTCTGGGGTTGGTTTCTGGTGTATATACTCTTCTTTTGATGTTTCTTGATCCTTTTCTTCCTCCTCTAAAAATCAATGTAAAATAATTTCTTCTCAGCACACTTATGACCTTTAATGTATTTGTTATCACAATTGTAACAAAGCCCTTTTTCTCTTTATTCTTCCAATTGTTGTGGTGTAACCCTTGTAGGTTTTTGCAAGGTTAGGAGAAACAACACTTCCATCTTTATAGTTGTGGGGTAGACTTCCTTGTTGCCATAATTTCTCTTTCAATTTTTTCTTGCCAACTCGAATGCCTCCTCCATTGAATCAGGTTCCCGAAAACGAGCCTCATGTTGAACGTTATCCTTTAAAGTCCCTATGAAGACATCAATCCTTTGCTTCTTTGGAATATAATTTACCCTTCTATTCAATTTTTGAAAGTCCTCAATGTGCTCTTCCATTGAACCCTTTTGTTTAAGATTTATCAATTGGCTAAAGAAGAGGAGTTTCTCTTTGTATCCTCATAATGTGCTATCATTTCCTTCGTGAAAATTGACCACATAACAAGTGGTTTACAAGAACAAAGCCCTTTATACCATAAAAATTGATCCGGTTCTAAATATGAAGATGCAATACGTACCTTTTATAATAGTTTCACCTCATGTAGATCGAAATATTGCTCCATCTGTAGTATCCAATTTACCGGATCCTTGCCATCAAACTTCCTCATATCACCTTTTCTTGATTTTAGGAGCTTGATATTGAAACGACTATAACTCTATAATTTCGGTTCTTTTAGCTTTGAAAGTGCAACCTGTAGTAGCCCTCTGTGTCCTTTTGCGAATTCCACCAGTCTGATCAAAATTGGATTCTCTAAGAAAGCGTTACGCACAATCTCCCAAGATGACTTGATTATATACCTTTTTAGAAGAGCGAACTTGTATGAAGTGCCATGTGTCCCTGTTGTGACCTTTGGATCTGAAAAATATGTACGAGACACTACTGTCCGTCCTCTTTCTGTAACTTCTTACACAATTTCAATCTGATGCTCAGAGAGACAGTTATGACGATTTTCCCAAGGTGGCCTATCTGGAATGTAATTTGGGGGTCTAAAAAAACCCTAACTTCCTCAGACTATAGCTCCGAAAATATAGCAAGACAGGATCTGAAATTCAGAGTGAAGGTTCAGCCTGATTTCTTCTCAAATGGGTTTTTTCTTAGCTTCTGAAACTTCGTAGCGAAATAGTTATAGCGAAAATCCCACCATGACCTATTTTAGCTTAAATTGTGGAGCTTGCAAAAACCCTAACTTCCTCAGATCATATCTCTAAAAGTATAGTGACACAAGCTCTAAAATTCAGACCCAAGGTTCAGCACAATTTCTTCTCAAATGGTTTTTTTTTAGTATCTGAAATGGCACAGATAAAAATTTATAGCGAAAATGCCATGATGACCTGTTTGGAGTAGCGAAACCCTAGAATCCATAGCTCTAATACCAGATGTTATGAAACCAACTCACAAAAAGATAGAAAAGATAGATCAACACCTTAGAATTCAACCTCTTTGAGGAGGCAACCTCCTTTACATTACATAAATGAACAATTCTTGGATGATACATATGACAAGACCTCCTTTATATATATAGAAGTCTAAGGGGTCATAATATAATCAGAGCCGACATAACAATAATAATGTAAGGGCACAATAATAACAATATGGGGACTACATGGGCACAATAATATAATAAGCGGGTTGTACTAATAACAATAAGGGGTTACACTAGTAGTATAGGGACCTAACAAAGTTGCTCATGAATCAAGCAACCAATCATTTTTCCAAGAATCCAGTGAAGCATTAAATAAGTATTTATTTACTCCAATATTACAGTGTGCCACAACATAGTGAGAAGATTCAGGTGCTTTACCTTTGTATTTGTCATTAGTTTTACCTTTGGGTTGGTTTCTTTTCTGCTCAATTCTGTCCCAAGGCAACTTGCATGCAGATGCATCATGTGATCCATCTCTTTTGTAGCGTATGCAGTGTAAATCTAACTTTTCTCCTTGAGAGTGTCTGGCCCCCCTGCCTCTGAAATTTCTTCGTCTTCCTCTTTGACCACCTCTTCCTCTGGAAGAATCTTGAGCAAGATTCTTTTCTCTATGAGCAAGGCACACAACCTCTTCAGAAGATTCAGGAGTTGTCTTCTTACCAAAAGCTTTCTCTCTTTCAGCAACTTTTTTCACAAGGGAGTTAAAGGTAATATCTTTGAGGTTTACATTTGCTTGCAATGACTCAAGAAAATTTGAGTAAGTGGGATAAAGTGCCTTGAGAAAAGCTATCAGAGGAATATCCAGTTCAACATTAGTGACTTTGATATCATGCAGTATAGATTTTACTTCTGATGCAAGATCAAGATGATCATTATTTTGTAATTCAAGGGTGAAGAGTTTAATCATGAGTTGAACAAATTCAAGTGCAGAGTGTGAGTCACAGAGTTCCTTTAGTTTTTTTATGGCTTCGAAAGCATTTGAAAATGGCGAAATATGGCGACTCACCTCTTCATTTACTGATGTTGTAATCAATGCATAAGCCTTGCTGTTCTTATTTTCCCAAATGGCGAACTCCTTATCTGAGGTAGGTTGTTTTGGCTCTTTATCTCCGTCTCCAACACACACTCCTTTCCACAACTCATTGAAAATGAGGGTGTGTTATATCTTCCGGGACCACTCAGGATAGTTCTCCTTGCCAGTGAGAACTACTCCCACAATAGATATGATTCAATGCATTGTAAAATCTGTGTATTGTGGGAAACAAATACTTCTGCTGCAAAATTTTACTCCTAAAAAAAATATGATTCTGATATATGAAGAAAAAGGTATTATGTGGGGAAGGTGGTATTTGGGGAAGGTAATATACTATGTCAGACCGCATTATTATGAGTCACACCCGCTATGGGAGGAGGTAACTAGGGAAACGCAGTTGAAACAATACCAGCATAAGCCACTAGTTTGAAGCAGAGACAATGTTATACTATAATTCAAAGGCAATGAATTTATGAAACAATATAATGTATATCAGCGTTCTATGAAACTTGTATATGAAGACAGACAACAAAAGCTCGACAACGTTATACTTTCTCTACCAACTGTGTTAAATGTGGTAATGAAGGAAGGACAACATTCAAACGTTCAACCTAATATAACTGGACAACATTAATTTATATAACCTACGCGTTGAAGAGCAGTCGTATGGGAGCAGCGACATGGACGGAGCTATGGTAGCCCGATGGGCAGGGAGGCAACGAGAGGTCCACCGATGATGTGCATTGTGGCGTGCGAGGCAGTGTGAGGGTCCAAAGAGCAGGCTCTGGCAGTGGCTTGTGAGTTGGAGATGGTTCACACCGCTTCGCTCATACACGACAACCTGCCATGCATGGATTATCGATGGTCACTGTCAAAATATCACACAAACACGAAGTATATGCTTATGCTATGCTCCCTTAATCGCACGACTTCCATAGTTCAATACCATACACAAGACTTAGGAGTTCAATGCAACGTTCAATGCATTACAAGGGTGAATTAGGGCATACCACTTGCATCCTTTGGCACAGCCTACAAACCACCAGAGCAACTTATGAAAATGCTTCAAAACTCTTCATTTCCTTCACAAATTATTACTCTTAACAGTGTTCAGTCCAACATAGAGGCAGAGGAACAAAGGAAAATGGCAGGAAATGTAGGACAAATTTCTGAAAAAATGGCAGAAGGGAGTTACAAAAATGGAGTTGGCTCTGATACCATGTCAGACCAGGAGGTAACTCCTCAAATCAATTCATATTATTCATTCAAGTTGGTCATTATTATATACAACAAGGAGTGACTATTCAGTCCATCTCCTAGTGACTCTCCATCTTCCCTATTATTTATTTACACTAATTACAGTTGTTCACCTAATCACTATGATTAGGTGTCAATTAAGGGTAGGATAATGGGAAATTTCATAATGTAAATAATGACAAGAACAAAACTCTATTATTATATAGGATATGAATTCATAAGCAAACTTTTTCATCTAAGAAAATTATACTACTCATTAAACTTATGACAAAATGCACAAAAATTTCACTTTGCAAAAATTATTCTCTCCCTCTTTCCTCATTTTTTATTTTTATTTTCGTCCAATATTAATTTAGCACTTGAACTCTAAAACTAAGTGCTAAACTCTTTCCTATTTTTTATTTTTATTTTTGTCCCAGGTTAATTTAGTACATGAACTCTAAAACTAAGTGCTAAAAATAATTTAAAAATAAAACTATGGGAAGAAAGTTTTACACCAAAAAGAAATTTGTCGTTTTTTCTTTTTGATTCCAAAACTACTTCATAATAGGAACAACCAGCTAATCTTCGTCTTCCTTTACTACAATATTGGAACCAAAATCATATTATGTGGAAAGAAAATTATTATTAAATTATGATTAAGATTTTAATTAAATTCGTTTATTTATTTTAGTTAATTTTATCAATTCAAAACTTGTAATTTCTATTTATTAATATTATATTTAAACGAACAATATTATACTCGTGTTTTTTATTACCTTTTGACATTATTTAAATATTATAAACCACTGGGCATTGGAGTATTAAAATATTAATAAACCCCGTGTCTTATCCCGTGGGTTTCTTTGAAATATTTTATGGATATTCATTTCGGAGGTTAATTTAAAAGAAGTTTAACGAGGGGTCCGAAAAAATAAAGCCCTTGGTTTTACCTTTGTTCTGTTATAAATTTTAAAACTATGATATTAATTTATAGTTTATGGCGTAGCTTTCAGAGTTTAAGAAATAAATTATTATATATGGAATACCATTCCACAAAAGATGGTGGGCATGAATTTCATTGTTTTACTTAAAAACAAAAAGGGGTAAAATGGGCTTTTATTTTTTATTATCAATAATATTGATTTTAGATTTTATAAAGATTATTATAAATATATTTTTTTATATTTTAAAATTTTATTAATTAGTTATTAAGGTTTTATGTGTGTATTTATGGATTATTTTGTGATATTGAATCTTGCGTTTCTCTGTCTACGGATCATTGTGAGATATGGGAATAAGGTCATTGTTGTTGTGGGATCAAAACCCTCCATTCATATTTGAGATCATTGCTCATGAGGGGGTTATTCTTCCTCTGCCAAATGAAGTTGTGGTCTTCAAGGACCTTGTAGCTTCACTCTTCAAAAAAACTATATCTAAGGAAACATAAGAAAAATTTATAAAGAAGGAAGAGTCTATCCAATCGATGGCCCTTCCTACAAGGTTTTAAGGAGCTATCTTGGCATATTCATAATGCAATTTAGTGTGGAAGCTCACAAAAATGTGGCCATCCCCAAGATCCATTGTGTTATGGTTGGTGAAAACTTAGAGGCCGTTAATAAAAAGTAATAATGTAGTGTATGCATGTGAGAATGGGTTTTTTCCTTCCCTTTTGAATTTATGGAAGATCATGATGTAATTTTTGAAAAAGGATCATATTTTTTGGGGCCATAATTATGTATTTGAACAAATAGTCATTTGATTTTGATCCAAATGAAGGCATTCCAAATGTAGTTCCTATTTGGGTCAAGCTTCCTCGAGTTCTGCTTTCATGCTGGACTGATGATTGTTTATGTGTAACTAAAAATGGGTTGGAGAAATATTTAGACAGGTTGAACCCAAAGGAATTCAGTTTGCATGTGCAAAAATTTGTGTTGAAGTAGATTTGGAGAAAGGGTCTCCCTTAGAAATAAATCTCACAAGGAGAATGGACTTATTGTTAAACTCTTGACTACAAGAAACTACCCTTCAAATACAAATATTACCTTGAATATGGCCATATTATAAGAAGTCACATGCAAGAAGAGGGGCAAATTTGATAATAGGACAAGAAGAACAATGGAAAACACAAAAAAGTGGTGCGAACAAAGGAAAATCGAAAACAACCAATCTTCAATGCACACATGGAAGAAAGGAATCCTTGACTTGGGAAAAACCCTTTGAGGTCTTGTAGACTCAAGAAGAAAATGGAAAGGAGGAAAGTAATCAAAACAAAAGGAAAGGTGCTCCAAAAGAAGAAGCCACAAACCCTAGTATAGAAGAAAGGAAAATAAAATATCTATAGAGTGAAGCAAAAATAGAACAATAAGGGAACACTCAAAATCCAAATCCAGTACAAAAAGAGGTGAAAAACGTGAAATCTAACTCTCTAGTTTTAGAACGAGTTGACACTAATTAGCGAATAAGGGGTAGGAAATGGGAGGTACACATACAATAACAAAGAAATTAGAGTCATGCTTCAGGAAAGAATGATTTGGTGGAATGAAAAAAATCAACCAAGAAATGGGAAGTTCCTAAAGAGGATAAGCGAGGTACCCTAAGAAGGAAGCTAGAGAGGCACAAGTATAATTAAACAAAAAAGTTGTGAGTCAACCTCAAATAAATGAGGTATTCCAAATATTGCACTCTAAACCCCTTTTGGTAATCAAATAAAAATATTAGTGAAAATGGAATGTAAACATATCTAGATTCTGGGAGTACTCTAGAGAGTATGTTGCTAGAATGGGATTGAATTTTTTGTATCATGGTATAATTTCTTTCGAGATTGTATTGAGATTTCATGCTCAATCTCAATCGAACAAAGAATGTTAGTAATTCTGAAGAAATGTAATGAATTTTGGCTGGACTCCAGCTTTCTTTTTTAATAAGCTCTCATGCCCATTCCTTTAAAAAAGAAAAACTCATTAATTATTTTGGCGCTATATATATGTGTGTGTGTGTGTGTGATCTGTTTTAATGATAGATTTAGGTGATTAGATAAAGAATTACCGCTAAAACGCTGGTTTAGGAGATGAGCACGAGAATAATAAGCGAAATTTTCAATGGGTGAGGGCATTTTGTGTTACGTCATCTAGATCCATAGGGAAATAACATTTCCCTATGAGATGCCATGAACAAGCAGACTAACTGGCTCCATTTATTACGTTGCAGATTATTCCATGCACCTTGATTATCTCTGCAATATACAATGAAATCATTTTATGAAACCATCTATTTCTTCTATGAAATATTATGGGTGAACCATGCTCGGTTAAAGTTAAAATAAAATTCTCTTATGTAAACTCTACACAGTCTTGAAGCTACAAATTTAAGAAAATTTTCAAAATGTGAGCTTATATATGTACATCTAATTCTTATACTAATATGCTCAAGTGCTCTAATCAAGTAAAATATTTCCATTGCAACCAACTAAGCATTTCACTACTTATATGATTCATTATTTCTCTATTCGTTACTAATATGAAGAAAAAATTAGCAAACTAGAAATTAGCATGCAACATAGATCAATACCCTCAGTGAAAAAATGACAACAAATGTCACTCGATGATTCAAGAAAAATTTCTGTAGGAGCTTTAGAGAATTTGAAAATCAACCTCTTATGATAAGCCATTTGAAATAAATGGGTAAATTTCTCTTCAGAAATCCTTGTTTCGTACTTTGTATTCCTAAGAGAAAATGTCTTCAAGCCATGTTTCTAATAAAATGAAGGGATGAGAAGGTATGTCAATTTCCTCTTCTTCATGTAATTTGGTAGGTATATGTACTTTATTATGAAAATTGTAATTATTTTTTTCATAGTTATCTTGAGAAAAAGAATCTTTAGAGGACTTTGGAAGAACAATTTGCTAAAAAGAAAAATAATATTTATCGTATCTTGGTTGACTAAAATAAAATTCTCAAATTGTTAATTCATAACTCACTAATAATGCTTTCTGATTGAAGTCATGTTCATAAGTGAGTAAGTTTTCATAAGGATTTAAAATAAAATTTTCACAATCAAGAGGATGATTGAACTTGCCTTAAATACCTGAAAGACAATGAGGACTTAAGGGACCTTCATGTAAACCATCAACTATATCCTTAATAGTGCTTCTTTCAAATACTTCTTCACTATATTCTTTATTAAATTCTTTATTTCTATTACTATAAGATATTTAAAATTCAATCGACTCACAATAATATTCCAAAAGAAGCTCAATAGGATAAATTCTCTTCAAGTAAGTATTAAAAAATATATGAAATTCCCTTCAATGAAGCAATGCATGTAGTCCAATTTATATAATTCCTTAACATGGTTCTTTGTTGTTAAGGAAATATGCTAAGGGATATTGAAAGTAACTTTGGACCTTATGATTACCCTTGGGTTAGTGGTATATCCCTCATCAAATTCAATAAAGTTGGTTGTTCATTACCAAACAGGATCCGAAAACATTAAGCTTAGTGGCTAGATTTAAATGATAAAAAATAAGAGAAACAAGGTGTTATAGCTCCAAATGTCATCCTTTGTATTTGTGATGCTTGGTTTATGGCCTAAGGCAACCCCTCCTTCTAGACTTGGTCCAAATATTTTAAAAACTGTGTTTTACTCCCTGTATGATTTTTTGCCCTGTGTTAAAAGCGTGTACACGCGGGTTAGTCAATACCCAACCCACGTATATGTGTTAAAACACTTTAAAAAAATTAAATTTCCTTAATTATGGGCAGAGATCACGGGTTTTACCTATTGATTACCTATTAGTGCCCATGGCCCAACTATTCCCAACTGAATCCCAACTAAAAAACTAATTTGGGAGAAGTATAAAGAGACTTCAATGGGAAGGCCTTAAGGAGGAGAGAAAGGATAGAATTATTATACTAAGATTATCCCCTGATCAAGTTTGAAGAATCCCTGTGCTTCAAGCACTTCCCCAAGTTCAAGAAACCCTTGTTCCCTTGAGTGTTGATATTCTCTCACATGCTTGGAGATATCATGGTATTGGTTATAGAAGGAGGTTGTTGAAGACTCAGACTAGACAGACCTGGAGGACGGTTCCACTTGGATCCGGAAGAGGAAGACTCAGGTGAACTCTTTCCATGTTTTATTATAGTTTTCTAAAAAGAAAAGTTTTCTTGTTCCTGATATCGACTTTGTTTATGCATCAGATGTTATTGTTATAGTTTATATATGAATGACTATTTCAGTGTATAACTAGCCATCTACTTATATGATATAAAGTTGATTTCACTAAAATGTTTTATCTATATGCTGCTATGTGTATTCAAATTGGTTGATTGGCAGGTTCGAAGATCATTAGAAGTTGCAGAGGGTTTGAAACCTGGCTGGAACTACCCAAACGAAGGACATCTGGGTATGTTCATCCTCACATAGTTAGTTTTTTTAAGTATGTTGCATGAGTTGAATGCTTGTTTCTTCTTGTAGATTACTCCTGCTTTGATAAGGTTTTGACCCAAAGCCCTAGGGGACTTATTCCGTCAATAGAATTGGTGACTCCACTGGGGATAACAATCTTGTTATTCCTAGTTTGGGTCATTCAGTGCCAATCAGGGCTCAGTTCTTAGTTTTCTTGTTGTGATTGTATTGCCTACTCCTATAGGAACTCATACTTCAAGTCTGATATTTTTCATCAGGCCTCATTTTTTATTTTACTTGTAAAAATTCATATACGCATCTTTGTCTATTTACAAAAGCATACACATGCTTGTTTTTGTGAAATGAAACCACGTATACGTGAGTTTATTTTGGCAGAGTCGCGTGTACATGCACCTGTGTAGGGACATAGTTGCGTATACAATTTTTTGCATGATTTTTTCAAATATTTCTGCCTAAAACAATTTGTTTCTTGTTCTATGTGGTTTATGAGTGGTCAAGCTCTGTTTTCATATTCTAATTGTTCAGTGAGCTCACTGTTCCGAATTCTCTCCTGCTTTAAAAATTTTGTGGCCTTGGTTTTCTTTTGAGTGAGTTTTATGGTTTGTGTTTGAACACACAAGGCTTCTTATAGAGGTTCTTGATCATTTTGGTCTTCTGGGACAGAAGATTGTTTGTGATCTTTGTGTCAAACTTCATTATTGGTCTGCTTTCTTTGCTTACTGTCATTTTTGTGGCCATACACTTTTCTTTCTTTTCAAAAGTTTCTTGTTGTTGAATTTGATAGTGTGTCTTTCCTGATTTCTTGATTAGTTTCTCCAAGCTCTTTTTGTTGCTTTTTGGATCGTTTAGTGCAATTTGAAACACCTATTTTGGTCAAGTTCTCATTCGTGTTGAATTAGTAACTTACAAAGTTTCCTTGTGCTTTTCTTTCGGTCTTTGAGTATTTGGTAGCATTTTGAGTGCTTTTGAAAAGTTGTTTTTATTGCTTCTTGAAAAAGAAAAGTTCTTTAAAAACATCGTTTTTGATTTCTTTTGCTGAATTTGATTTTGGTTTCTTTGGTTTTGTGAAAGTGAATTGTGATTTTTCGAGATTTGCCTTGCTTATTTGAGGAAAATTTGTATGTGAAACTTGCATTCTCTTCAAACATTTAAGTTGGCTTATTAAAAAGTTTTAAGCAATTTCTTTCATCTCTTCTTAGAGTAATCTATAATTTTGCATTATCATGTACACCTTGCATTAGGGTAGTTTTGCATTATTAAAGCATCAATAGTCTTTTAGTTTTTGTGGGTTTGAAGTCTACTACAAGAAAAGAAAAGGAATTTTTTTTTGCTTTATAGAAGTTTCTTAGAACCCAGGTAGAAGTTGCTTTTCATTGAAGAATAAACACGTGTATTTCATATAAGTTAGTTTTTAAAGAATATCCACTTAAAATCAAGCACTTAATAAGATAAACTAGAACTTTTTATATTGTCAATCAGTATACACCAACAAGTTTTAGGTTTGTTTAGGGCCTTGGATTAGGCGAGAGGAGAGTAAACTCTCCAAGGCCACTTTAAATTGTAAAACATAGAAGTCTGAATAAAGAGTAAAATACAATAGCGTTAGGGAGACTGGGAAATATCCGTGACTAGGAGTTAAGCACAAGGGTTTGTGAAGATAAGAACGAGAGGTACCCCCTCTCTTACTTGTCGGATCTTACCTCACGACTTCCACCTGGCTTTTGATACGAGTTGGTGTCTTTAGTTGCCAATCCTATGGATCTACACAAGTGGCTACGGAGGGGAATCTCGTGGCACCTGAGGTTGACGTTGCATCATGTTCAACAGTACTTATGGAGGGCACCCTTGCGAAGCTTGGGGGCTTGCACCGACAAAGGTTGTTGTCTAGAGGTCAACATAACTACCTCCGATACCTTCGCTAGTAGACCTGGGGTGTAATTACCCAGTCTATTTTCGGAAGGCCCTTTTTATTCACTTTCTTGTATTTTGGTGTCCGGTCCTAATCACCCAGAGTGGAAATACTTGGAAGTTGTTTGACTACTGAATTCTTTAGGGACATTTTTTAGTGTGTGTTTTGTGCTCCTAGTCGGCCTAGCTTTCAGTTTTTTTGAGTCTTTAAGTAGATCTTATTAAAATAATTCAAAGTGGTTGACCGATCACTTAGAGGGTCCCGTAGATTTCGTGGGCTTTCACCTATGAGTCCAGAGCCTTCTCCAAGAAGGTGTAGGAGCGATTCTACCAGTGGTTTTCAACCAGTGGCAGCTGGTGCATCAGAGATTGATCCTCTGCTTGGGGCATTAGTTTACAAGATAGACCTAGTACTACTATAGAGCTAGAGAGGAACACACCCATTCTTTCTTGAGTGCTCTTCTAATCGGAAGATAATATTGAGGTAGAAGAGCTCTCATAGTCGATTGCGGATCCAAATTTTCCTCTCCCTTCTGATCACCCGGACGTACTATTATACATTGGAACCCTGACACATAGGCCTTCAAGCCCAGGTCCACACACATACATTCCTTCAATGACCACTGCTAGAACCATGGCATCCACAACAAGTTCTATGAGTATGCAAACTCCTATATCAGTACAAGGGGGAGGAACTATTTCCATCCCTTCTACATCTTTATTTGGATCTACTGCTAGCACGTCCTTGTTTGGGTCTACTTCCATTCTATCGATGAGTGGAAGTTCCCAAGCTAATGCATTCAGTTTTGGATTCTTCCCTTTTGGAATGCCCTCTCAAGGTATTCCTTCAGCTCCATTAAATGTACCATCAATCGCCTTCATTTCCATGATGAGTGGATCGAATTATTTCCAGGGTTTCCCATTTGGAAGTGGTCATATACCACATTCCAATCCGATAGTGGGATCTAAGCCTTTTCCTTCCACGGGTCAAGGCAACAATCCCTTTCAGAGTTGGACTAACCCTGCGGTTAGTGGGGCAGGAGCTGGGAATCCGTTTTTTGGTCAACAAGAGAATGTGCCATATTCCTCAGTTGATTCATTTTGAAGTTTTCCACCCTTAGCTAATGCTTGGAAACCTTAGCAAGGGCTGTCAACTCCTTACAATAATTCGTTAGGGGGAAACTTTGTCGGTTACGAAGGTTTTTCGGCTAGAGTTGGTCAAAATCCAAGTTTTACTGGACCACAAGGTTCACCTTTTGGTTTAGTAGGTTCTACTAGTCAATTTGGCAACCTAGTGCCTTTCAAAATCCAGGTCATTCTTTTCAAACTTTTGGGAACCCGCCCAATATGGTTGGAATCCCCAAGGTCCTCCATGACTTCATTTTCTTTCCATGCTTAATCTTCCAGACTTAACTAAGTTGACAAACGATCTAATCAGATACAATCCGGCTTGGCCTTCGGTCCCAACTGAGCTTCCATCGGATATTCCAAAATTCGAAGGGAAGTGTGGTGAAGATTCGGGCAACCATGTAACCACATTCCATTTATGGTGCTCATCTAACTCCCTAATCGATGATTCGATTAGGTTGAGACTATTTCAACACACTTTAACTAGGAATGTGGCTAAGTGGTATATAGAGTTTCCAGGGGGCACGTTTACATATTTCGTCGATTTGGCTAACATTTTCTTAAACCATTTCCAGTTTCTTGTCCATTACGAAGCTAGAACTGAACTTCTGGCCAATTTCCATTAGGACACAGCTACTCACATTTCGAATCATATCCAGGAATGGAGATGGAGAAAGAGGCTCATTAAAGCTGAAATTCCACCTGAATTCTGTCTTGAATGGTTTTTAAAATCATTACAACTAGAGATCTCCAAGGATGTTTCTATGTCCGGAGTTTATTCCGAAGAACAAGCTATCTTTCGTGCCGAACAGTTAGAACTGATATATTCTCAGTTTGGGACTCTTCAGAAAATCTTGCCTGATGCTCCTAGATCCATGGTTGATATAGCCAAACCGAAGCCAGGCCCACATGTTGATTGTATTGTTGGATCGATTGATGCAAATGTGGTGAACCTTCTGAGCCAATGGCAATAGTTGTCTATACAAACTACTTCTTCCAAACAGGTTGCACCGTCTACTTCTACACCTTCTCAACCTTCTTCTGTAAATGTTGTTCAGGCTTCTAAGCCCAAAGGAAATCAAAATTCCGATGGGAAGAAGAAGGGACGAGGTAAAAATAAGAATCAGGATGGCAAGGGTAATGCAAACGAACCTGCCAATGGTGCTGGTGAGGGTGGAAAAGAGTCTAAGAATAAATTTAAATTTCCATGCAAGTTATGCAGTGGAGACCATTTGACTCATCTTTGCCTGAAAATTCAGGATGCTCAACGCTTGTTAGTGCATCAAGGGTCTTCTAGCTCCCAAGCTGTCTTAACTAACCCTTTTTCCAAAGGGCAACAGTTGTTCGCTGGCGCAAACTCAAACCCTGGTACCTCTGTAAGGGGCAACCATGAGGGGGATAATTCCTCAAATGTTTTCATGATGAGTTCTAATGTCAATGTGGCTACACGGTCACGAGATTATGGTGAAGCAGAAACATCTAAGGATAAATATGTTCCCGGAACTATGGATCCACTTCATATTGATCGACCCTCTGTTGAGTCTATACCTCGGATACTGAAAGGTTTCGCCAAGCGTGCGACTATCAACCCTAATGCTAGGGCAGCCCAGAACTACTCCATTGTCGAGGATCTAGCTTAAATTCCTTATGCTATGTCTGCTTTAGAGGTACTTCAGTTGTGTGCTTCTCAACGAAGTGCTTTGCTTTCAATAATTAGGGAAGTCGATCCAAACAATTCTTTAGTGCTCACTTTTGACATGCTCAATGTTAAAAAGAGACTTCCTCATCATATGGCTTTTCAAATAAAGTCTACTTACAGGAAAATTAACATTTTTCGAACAATTATAGATGAGGGAGCTTCCACGTGCGTAATGTCAATGTCATGTTGGAAGGCCATTGGATCGTCTTTAGCCATTCCTTCACCCACTCTCTTGACAACATTTGACGGGCATTCTCACAGGCCACATGGGATTATCTTGGCCTTTCCTATATGTGTTGGAGGAAAGGCCGTTAATGTCGAAGTAGAAATAATTGATGCCAACCTAGATTACAATATCCTCTTAGAACGGATTTGGATTTATGAGGGCATCAAAATGGCTACGGAAGTTTAGGACCTGAAAAAATGCCAAAAATAGTAAAATGTGCTAAAAATAAGGAAATAAAAAAACTGAAAGAAATAATGGTGGGGGTCCAACTGGAATAGGTGAGTGGACACCAATATCCACCTGGGTCAAACACGCACAAAGGAAAGTCGAAAATTTCACTAGTAAGTGCCAACCAAGACAAGAAATTAATTACTTCTAGTAAGAAGTATGTTGTATTGTTTTTAAGAGAAAGTCAATTTGAAGAGGAGTCAATAAGAGGAAAGACATCCCTAAGGGGTGTACTAACAAATAGAAACAATAATTGGAGGAGTTGTTACAAGCATACAAGGATGTATTCCGAGAGCCTAAAGGGTTACCACCTAAGAGAGAAGTGGAGCACGATATGCAGCTATTTCCACACTCCCCATTACCAAATATTGGGTTGTAAAGGTAGTATGTTATAGAAGCAAGAGAGGTCAAGAAACAATTGTAGCAGCTACTAGAACAGGGTGTCATTTGACCGAGTGCATCACTATGTGGGTCACCCATCATCATTGCGAAAAAGAAGGATGAGACTTGGACAATGTGTATAGATTATAGAGCATTGAATAAAATCATGCTCAAGAACAAATACCCCCTTCCTAGGATAGATGATCTGCTAGATCAGTTGCAGCAAGAAAATTATTTCACGAAGATGGAATTGAAGTCTAGATATCACCAAGATTGAATAAAATAAGAATATACATGGAAGACCACCTTCAAAACTAGGTAAGGTTTGTATGAGTGGTTAGTTATGCCATTTGGCTTAGATAATGCACCAACTACATTTATGAGATTAATGAATGATGTAATGTGCACTTTTATAGATTCATTTGTTATTTTCTATCTGGATGATATACTAGTATATCGTGCTACCTAGGAAGAGCATATTTCACATTTGACAGAGGCGCTGGAAACATTGCAGAAGCACCGACTGCTAACAAATCTCAAGAAATGTGATTTTTCACAATAGTCCTTGGTGTATTTTGGGTATGTGATAGGTGGAGGAGAGATGAAGAAATATCCTTCCAATATAGAGGCCATCATGAAGTGGCCTTTTCCTACTAATGTTTCTAAGGTCAGGAGTTTCATTGGGGTAGAAAAATACCAGAGGAAATTCATAGCCTTGTTTTTAGTAGTAGTAGCATCAATCCATGCCATAACAAAAAGTGGCAAGATTTTCCAGTGGTGGAAAGGTCACGAAGGGCTTTTGAGTAGTTAAAGAAGAAGATCATCAAGCACTAGTTCTAGCATTACCAAACTTGCAGTGTAGTTTCGAAGTGGAGAGAGATGCGAGTGGGTATGTTATGGGAGTTGTCTTGATACAAGGAGGAAGGTATGTACATTACCATTCTGAAGTATTTCATGGGGCAATTCTTAACTACTCTACCTACGATAAGGAGCTCTATGCCATGGTGAAATTTGTGAAGAAGTGGAAGCACTATCTGATAGGAAAGGAGACAATAATCCACATAGATCACCAGCCATTACAGTAATTGCAGGCTTAGGGTAAGCTACAATAGACTAGGTATTACAAGTGGATGGGAATTTTACAACAGTTTCATTTGGTGATCAAGTATAAGAAGGGAAGCACAAAAAATTTGGACGATATGCTTTCAAGGCCACCCACATCAATGATTACAAGTTTGGGAACTCTTATGCACATGGAGCCATTTACCCATGATGTATACATAGAGGTATATTTAGAAGATGAGGACTTCAAGGAGGTGTATTAACAGTTGCAGAGTTAGATTCATGTGCATGATGGTGACAACATCGTTGACTACCATCTCAACTATGGGTTACTCTATAGGTTGGATAAGATATGTGTTCCTAGATGTGAGTGTTTGCAACTGATTAGAGAGGCTCACACCTCCAAGGTTGTAGGGCACTTTGGTGTAGGGAAGACCATGGCTAACTTGAAGAGGTAGGTGTATTGGCCCAATATGCAAGAGAAGGTAGCTAGGTTTATAAGAGGATGCATGCTTTGTTGTACCAACAAGCCTAACAACAAGAAACAGGGTCTATGCATCCCTTGCATGTACCTACTCTTCCTTGGGAAAGAATTTCCATGGATTTTGTGGGAGTTTTACCAACAACCAAGAAGGGACATGACTACCTGTTCATGGTAGTTGACAGGTTCAAGAAGGTGTGTGTTTTGATGCTCTGTAAAAATACCATCGATGGACAAGAAGCAACAAATTTCTTCTTTAGATAGGTCTGAGTGCACTTTGGGATACCAAGGAGCATCATTTTAGACAAGGACCCAATATTTCTCAGTGCATTCTGGACTAAATTGTGGGAGAGGATGGACACAAAGTTAAAGAGATCTACAACATTCCATCCACAAAGAGATGGATAGAGAGAATTAGTCAAAAGGAAGTTGGTGCAGCTTCTAAGGGGATACAACCAGAAGCATATAAAGACTTGGGATGAAAATATGGTATATATACAAAATTCTTATAACATAATAGTCCACACTTCTATACGAAAGTCTCCATTTGAGACTTCTTTTTATATTTTCCATCTTCACCTTTGGATATTGCATATGGGAAGTAAGGAAGGGTGAGGGAAGATCTTATAGGAGATGCTTTAAGGGCTGAAAAATTTATATAGAAGATCAGGAAGATCCATCTACAGGTACAAGAAACACTACCGAAGTCACAGGAGAAGTATAAGGCCAAGCATGATCAATACAAAACATAGAAATCATTCATGGTGGGAGACAGAGTATGGCTACAGTTGAACAAGAAGAAGCTGCAAGGGTCTGGTAAGAAAATCAAGGCTCTAATGTATGGTCCCTTTGAGATACTGGAAAAGGTGGGTGATAATAACTATCAACTCATTTTACCACCATATATGCGCATTTACTCAGTAATGAATGTAGAGAATTTGAAACTGTATGAGCCTTCCATGCTAGATCTGGAAGAGGAACATGTCCTACCTTTTATGGAGGATTTGGAACCAGACACTCAGACAGAGTTGACAGAGGATATAGTTTTGCAAAATAGGCCTATAACTACAATATAGGGGAAACATGACCTTTTGCAAATTGGGTTGAAGGGACAACTTATAGGAAAAGCTAAATGGTACACCAGAGAGAAGGTGGAGGAATAATTCCTCACCTCATTCAGCAAAATATTTTGGGGACCAAAAGCCTCCCAAAATTGGGAGGTGTGATCTGAATTGGATGATTATATTTTTTTCATCCATATTAATACATTTGGAGTAGAAAAGTGGAGGAATCATCCCACGAGACCGTTTTTACCAATGGGACCCAATTTGATGAAACGAGGTATAAAACCTTCCTGGAGTGTTTTGAGGCATCAAACGACGATTTTGGGGGTACAATTTTGTCTGTTTAGTGCAACACCTTCTAATGCTATTTTACACAAAAATACCTTTCCAATGGCGCAAGAAGCGTGTCAATCTGAGTCCGTATGGAAAAGTTATGTCATTTAGAAGTTTACCTTTCTGTTTTCGCACCTAGAGTTCTTGAGGATACCGCGTCAAACCCCATTATCTATGGAAAAAGGGATATCCACGTGTTTGTGATGAAAATGAGTCTACAATATTCTATTTTTTAAATCTAGTTAAGAGTTCATGTAGTCAAACTTAACCACTAGTTGGTTATCGGACTGTGTTATAACCGGACCACTAGGAGGAAGAGGCATTCCATTCTTTCGAGAGCATTTTGTTCCATAGATAAGAAAATATAGCCATGAGAGATAGTAGGTAGAGAACACAGGTATAATTTGTGCACTGTAGTGGCCCACATGCCACATGCATTACTTCTTTGTACCTGCAACTATATTTCCAAACAGAGAAAGAGAGTGAAGTGGCCTCACCTTCCGGCTAGGTTTTCTCCTGAAAGGGTTTCCTAGAGAGAATATATTATGTCTTATGTGTGTGTGTGTGTGATTATTCTTTGGTTCTCTACTTTTATGCATAATTTACATTCACATGCATGCACTAATTACAATTAAATCCACAGATCTTAAATTTTAATAAATTGTGATAGTGTAAAATTTTCATAATTTTAATATAATATTATTAGATTTGTTGTGATGAACTGTCTATTGGAATATCCACGACATTTTATGAATTAGAGTGACTCCTAGTCCAAGTGAAGATTAACAGGGACAAGATCCACCATTTTTGAGGTCAATGAAGGAATCACTCCTAGTTTCAAGGGAGCTCCTTTAGCTGCCATTTTGTATAAATAAACTAGAAGAAGAGCTCATTAGGATTTATTTATTTTTGCAGCTAGGTGTAGCTATTGAGCTTCAAGCTTGACATTGTTACTTTAAACTTTTCTGTGATGTATTAGTCTTGCACTTTTTGATAATGAGGAGTTGTGTTTTGAGTTGCATCTGAGTTAGTTTTAGAGGGTTGAGACCCTTGGGTTTGGGCCCAACCTAGAGGCTTTGGTCCCTCTTCTTGTACTTATGTTTCCTCTTGATTCCATGTAGTTCATAGTTTCCTTTATTTCAATAGAGATTAATCTATAAAATCTTGTGGTTGCAGCCTCTAGATCACTTCTCTTGTGGGAGAATGAGTGGAAGGATTCACAATCACAGTCCAAAAATAATGTGTTTATTATTTCTTTGAAATAAATTAGTGTTAGTTGTTCTATTTTTCATTTCCTTTCTGCAGCTTAGAAGTCAGTTTAGTGATTAAATCAGTGGTATTGTATAAATTAGATGTTATTTAAATTCAACTCATCTTTTCCATCATAAGTTATTTCATTTTGTTAATGATAAATGCAGGAATGCATCAAAGATAGACAAGGCAAAGAAGGAGTGAAAACGATGAAAAATACAGCAGGACTAGCACCCAGAATCCCAAGAAAGAAGAGGGGTAGGAAAAAGCAGAACAAGCTATTGATGGAATGCAGGAAGCTAATGATATATTTAGGTAAGATGAAAGACCCATCCAGATACTCCTTTACTAATCTTTAATTATGAACTTCACTTCTTGGAATATCAGGGGTCTAGGTAGTAAAAGGAAACAAAGATTATTGAGTAATAGAATGAAACAAGCATCTACGGATGTGATTTTCATTTAGGAAACTAAGTGTTCCATTCAGAAGATAAGAGATATCCATAGTAAATGGCTCAATAGATTTTAGTTTCTGGAAGTCAAAGCAGAGAATACAACAGGAGGCATTCTCACTCTCTCGAATCCACAAAAAATTGACTTAATAGATGTGGAGGCATCTAGGGATTATTTATCTATAGTAATGCAACCAATAGGAGAAAAGGAAACCTACTTGGTTACAAATGTATATGGACCACAAAGAATGGATGACAAACTTAGGATTCTAAACTCTCTGGAGACTCTCAGAAATAGACATGTAGGAATACCCTGGATCTTAGGGGGTGATTTCAACATGATTAAATCACTCACGGGAAATAAAGGGGGAACTAGAGTTATTGGCAAAGACTCTTTGGCTTTTCAAACCTTTATTGATAAGATGGAGATGGTGGATATTGAAATGAATAACGAAATCTGCACCTGGAACAATAAAAGAGGAGGAGAGTCTCAAGTAGCTTCCAAATTAGATAGATTCATAATCTCAGAGGATCTTATGCTCAATGAAAAGGAAATGGTAGAAAGAGTGCTACCCTTTGTTGAGTCAGATCACTGGCCGGTTCAACTGGAGGTTCAGGGCATTGGTAACCCCAGGAACAGACCTTTTAGATTTGAGAATATCTGGCTTTCCCACCTAGATTTCATCAGTAATGTAACCAAATGGTGGGCAGAGGATTTAAACATTCAGGGAACCAGAATGTTCCTCCTACATAAAATATTAAAATACATCAAGCTCAGGCTTAAGGATTGGAACAAGATTGAATTTGGCAATATCTTTGAAGAGAAAAAAATGATTGAAGACAGACTGCAAGAACTTAACCAAACCCTGATCAAAGAGGGCCATTACAAAGGCCGAAGTGATCAAGCCACCAAATATCAGCAACGATGGGAGAATATATGCAAACAAGAGGAGATATTCTGGAAACAAAAATCTAGAGTCCAATGGCTAAAATAAGGTGATCATAATACCATATTTTTTCACAAATCCACCATGGAAAACAGAGCTCATAATAGAATTTCTCTGATTAAGGATAAAAGAGGAAATAATCTCAAATCTCATGAAGATATAGAGGCATTTCTAGTCCAGTACTTTAGAAACACATCACAAGAAATCTATTATGAAAGAGATCACTACATCTGGGACTTCACTAAGCACATACCCAGGTTATTTTCCAGAGAGGATAATGTTAACCTTTACAGGCCTGTGACTGAAGAGGAGGTATGTGGGGTTCTCAAAGAAAGGTAGAATAGTAAGGTGCCAGGCTCAGATGGTTTCGATGTCGATTTCTTCAAAACATGCTGGAATATTGTCAAACAGGATATTTTGCAGGGAGTGGAAGATTCCATGAGGTACATAACCATTTTGAAAGCTCTGAACTCCTCTTTTATAGCCCTGATCCCTAAATAGGAGATGGCTTAAACCCCTGATAGATTCAGACCTATATCTCTATGCAATGTGATTTACATGATAATATCAAAGGTGGCTGCAAATAGACTCAAACCCCTCTTGTCTTCACTAGTTTCGGGAGAACAGTTGGGATATGTGGAAGGAAGGCAAATTCTTAATAACATCATCCAAGCTCATGAAGTGGTGCACTCTCTTACTAGTAAGAGAAAAGTTGGAATGATCATGCAACTGGACATGGCCAAAGCTTATGATAAACTGAATTGGAACTATATCAAGAAAATTCTGATTGCTTTTGGGTTTGATCACAATTGGGTAAGATGGATCCTGGCTTTTATTACTTCTGCTAGTTTTTCAATTCTAGTCAATGGCTCTCCTTCAGAGACTTTCACCCCTTCCAGGGGCCTTACGTAGGGTGATCCTCTCTCTCCCTTTCTCTTCATCCTCATGATGGAAGGATTCGGCAGAGCTATCAAGCATGCAAAAATAGTTGGTAACATCAGGGGGATTCAATTCTCCGACAATGGACAAGCCTTAACTCATCAACAATTTGTGGATGATACCATGCTTCAGGGAATACCCACAGTCAAAGAAGCTCTTGCTTACAAACAAATCCTCAATGACTTTGCCATGGCCTATGGTATGGAAGCTAATCTCTCCAAATCTAATATTTTTTTCTTCAATACTAACATTGCTATTCAAAGGAATATATCTAGAATTCTGGGTTTCTAAAGAGACTGTCTCCCCTCGAAATACTTGGGGGTTCCATTAACTGCAAAATTGTTACACAAGAGTATTTGGGAGTCGATGATTAGTAAGCTACAAGACAAGACCAGGAAATGGACAATTAGATCATTAAACTTGGCTGGCAGGTTGGTCCTCACAAAGGCTGTGCTTCAATCAATCCCAATCTTTATGCTTTCAGCTATCCCTGACCCTAAAGGAATTCTGCATCAAATGAGAAACATTCAAAGATACTTTATTTGGGGCAAGGGGGGAAGAAAAGAAGAAATGGGCCTTAGTTTCCTGGGAAAAAATGTGCAAACCCAAGAACCATGGGGGTCTTGGATTGGATGATCCTGAGATTATTTGTATGGTTCTAGGGGCTAAACTTTGGTCGCGATGGATAAAGGAACCAGAAGCATAATGGGCCATCACTTGGAAAGAAAAATATGAAATTTCTTGGCTAGATAATGAATGCATAAGGATGGATGGGAATATAAGAGGATCTCATATTTGGAACAAAGCTTGGGATAACAGAAGATTAATTCAAGAACATAGCTTCTGGGAAACTAGAGAGAGAGACTTAGCCTTATTCTGGGAGGATAGATGGAAACAAGAACCTATCCTATTACAGGAGGATTTTGAGAACCTCAAAGCAAAGACAGATACCAAGGAGCTCACCTAGGTAAAGTATTTTTGGGACCAAACTAATAGTTCAGGGAAATGGAGAAAATGGAGAAAACTTGATCTCCGAAATGATAGTCCTCTAAAAACCAAGGCTGAAAGAGTAATGAAAATGTTAGAACAAAGGAAAATTCTAGTTTCAAGGGGGCATGATCAGCTGAGATGGGGCAACAACAATGAGGGGAACTTTAATCTCAAAGAAGCTAAACTCATTCTCCTTGAACTTGATTCCCAGGCTCCTGACAGGATTTGGCAAAACCTTTGGAAGCATCAGGGTTGGATGAAAATTAAACTTTTTCTATGGTTGGTTCTACAAAGGAAAATCCTAACCCGGGATAATATCAGGAAAAGCGGCTTCCTTGGGCCTTCTAGATTCCATCTCTGTGAGGCTCAAGAGGAGACCATGGAACACCTTCTCAATAATTTCATTTTCACCTCTAGATTATGGGATTCTTTTGCAGTTATCTTCCAATAGTTTGACAGAGATATTGGAAGTCTTTTCAATACTCTCACCAATTTGTGAAAGAACTTTTCAGATAATGAAGTTCTTGGTTCATCATGGGCTCTTACACCAAGCTTCATTCTTTGGAATGTTTGGAAAGAAAGGAATAATAGAATCTTCAAGAATGTTAAAAAACCTTCCCAGTTTATTTATGATCTGATCCTAAAACAGATCAAGGAAACGGTTAGCACTACCATTCGAAATCTTCCCTTGAATCCCCCTTCTACCACAAACTAGAGGATTCTCTGTAGGCTAGAGCTGTAAGGTCTCATTCCTCAGGGCTTAGTAAGGAAAGTTTCGATGGTGGATCCTGATCTAGATGTCTGGCATCCTCCCCCCAAGGGCTTTCTAAAATTTAACATTGATGGGGCTTCCAAAGGTAATCCGGGCAAGGCAGGCCATGGAGGGGTGTTAAGGATGACAAGGGAGATATTCTATGTATCTTCTATGGCCACTTAAGAAAGGCCACCAACAACACGGTGGAGTTAATGGCCATGGAATAATGTCTTGAGTTCCTGGTTTAGGAAAATCGCCAGAACACAATCATTGAAGCTGACTCCGAACTAGTCATTAACTTAGTCAAAAGAATAAGCTGGGGAACAAAACTGG
The DNA here is from genome assembly GCA_000404065.3 of Pinus taeda. Taxonomy (NCBI): domain Eukaryota; kingdom Viridiplantae; phylum Streptophyta; class Pinopsida; order Pinales; family Pinaceae; genus Pinus; species Pinus taeda. Next base: position 16,428 of record APFE031279849.1, on the reverse strand, counting down.
AAAAAGCCTCTTCAAACTGGAGGCTAATTCAAGTCTTCCAACGGATTCAAATTCATCTATAGAGTGAGAATAGTTAGCGTTGCTCATGTGCGAAGAAAGGCCAATAAAATAGCAGATTTGCTAGCCAATCAAAGAGCGATCTGCACTGATAATAGGCCAGTGATGAATTGGCGAGAATTCCCTAGAAATAGACTAAAGACGGAGTGTCAAAACCAAGCAAACGAAGACAATACAATGTTCCTTAAAAGAGCCATGAAGGCAGGTACAATTAACCAGCAGGTGTTTGATCAGAGGCAGGCTCACAATGGGGTCTTTTGAAAGTGGTTTTGAGAGGTTAACCGGTGACTCCCAAATTAATTGGTTCAATGAAGTTTCCAGTTGCATTGAAGAGGAAGAAAGGCTTCAAGGGTTGTAGGAAGGTAGGCACCGAATGTTTCAAGAATCGGGTCAAGAAGGGCAGGCAATGTGAACAAGCGGGAGCAGATGACACTTGAAGACCGTGAAACTAGAGATTTTCCATTTTTTTCCCTATTCTCCACATTATGAGTGGTTTTGAGGTGATCGCGGCCCTCACAAGCAAGAAGCGGTTTTTCCCTATTAGGAGTGGTCCCACTCGGTGAGCTCCACGTGGCGATGGGGTCAGGAGGAAAACCACCCTTAAAGCACGTTAACTTCCTTGAATGTTGGTGGGTGCGATATCTATCTCCACCGTTGGATCTCTTAAGGTGAATCAATGGTTCAGATCGCTCGTACAAGGTTGTAGACCCTTGCAGTAAAGGGCGGGCAGTTTTTCTTCGTGATTTGGACTTCAACCGTTTAATCAATCAGAATGGTTCAACGGTCAAGATTTTATAGGAGGGCTAGGTTTGGCAGGAAAAGAGTTTCTCGGGGGAAATTTTAAAGAGATTTCCATGTAGGCAACTGAACCAATGTTTAAGTAACTGGGAAAATTTTTTGCCTTTATATGCAGTCAACCATAGGTTCTTTTCGGATCCAAGTCCATTTGTATTTTTCTTTCGAGAAATGTAATGCTTTAAGATAAGGTGTAGGGGATAGTTTTGTGGGGGCTTCTCCACAGTCACCAACCATGAGAGTTTTGATGTATCATATGTACTTTATTTTTTTATTATTAATGAATTGGAAGGTCCGACTCTTGCATTAGAAAAAAAAGATAAATGGAGGCATGCATGTGATTGGTTGTAGGGTTGGTCGATCTACAAGGAATGACACCTTTACCATTTCCATCTTAAGCTCCTTATATTTTCCTTCCACTTCCAAATTTTATTCCAAAACCTTGTTTTATAAGTCATTCTTCTTAGTATACTAAGAGCACTCATCCTAGAGCAAGACAAGCCTATGAGAGGTCCTAAGATTGGCTAGGGGCTCAAACCAACCTCCCTATATTTGCTTCAACTTCCATCCACCTATCCATACCCATAAGATAACATTTTCACCTTCAAAAACCAGTCGGATGCCCTCCTGTTGCATTACAGGCCTTCCTGTAGCAATCATATATAGCATCACTTTCCTTCATCAATTTTAATCCCCATTGCAACGTTGACTTAATCTAGATGAATGATGATCCCCAACTGTGACTTTAAGATCAAGGGAATATCCTAGGCCACTCCAAACATTCCTTTTCTCCACTACAAAAATAGAGTAAAGTTAGTTTTGTTTATCACAAGTATGATGCAAGTAGGTTAATGATTTATAAGAAAGTGTGAACTAGGTAGATTGTACATACAATTTTGATTGATAGTTTTGTGAATTATGCAAAAACAAATAGTCTCATTTTCGCAAGTGGATTTGGTAGTTTGATGGATTTGGAAAGATAAAACAACTTTCTTTCTGCAAGTAGATTAGCATTTGTCCTTTCAGGAGTTAACTAGTTAGCATTCACAAGTTGGTTCAATGGCATTTCCACTGTCATAACTAGAAGTAATTTCCAATTGCGCCTTTATCAACAAGATTTCATTCTAATTCAGTAGGAGGAATGGTCTTTGAGCACTATTGGTCTAATGTCATAACTATGGTTGGCATGAGTGGAATCCTACATGTTGTGCATATAGCACTCTCACCTCAAAGTTTGTACGAACCCCAGGTTGATAATTTGAGTTGAGGATCCCTTGGGAGTTGCAACTTTCTTGGTGCAATACTAGGGATCACCACCTATGTATACCCTTCCCATCCATGCCCCACTGAAAACATTAGCCCATTTAAGTGAAATTTATAAATGTAATTATGAAAAAAGAAAAATCCATCGACCAAACCCGAAGGGCAACGCTGCAAGAAAGAAAAACATGCAAAACAGTTTCCATATTACCGTTGTATAAGGGACACCATTCGGGACCATGAAAACCACATTTACATAGATTTTCCCATCTTAAAATCTTGTTTCTCCACACTAGCCAACTGAAAAGAGTGATTTTTAGAGGAACATGCAAACTCCATATAGCCTTGAACCACAATGCCCTAACAAATTTTTGTGTAAGGTGCATGAAGTGTTTATAATTATTTGCAACCACCACAACACCTTTCAAAATAGGCCCATCTCATGAAAGGGAATCACCTCTCTCATATTTGCACAAACTAGCTCTTTTAATTGCAGTGACATAGTTGTCCCAGTTCAAAGCATTTTCCCAGTCATTCCAATACGTGTCATCTATTTCCAAGTCAGATGGGAACCATTCCAGTTGTTGATTACTTGATCCAGTAGAAAAATACCTCTTTGGTGAAGAGCCATGACCGTTCCCTCAGATATTGTTATAGAATTTAGAATGCCCACAATCTTATTCCGCCCAATGATCAACATATTTCCTTCTTTGAATGACCATTTCAACCTTTGCAAGAACCATATATTAATATTTTGGAAACTTGACCATATGTATGATCCCCTCTTTATCCCAATCTCATCCATTTTTATCCAGTGCATGATAGGCCATTGCATTAGGTATTTTGCTTAAATGAACTGCCCCCAAATGCCACTGAAGAATAACACCCACCAAAGAGATTTCATTATCAAGGACCATCGGAAAAAAATATGTATTCAGAACCTCCCCACCACCAAGTTCCTTAGGGCTTGAAATAGTTCCCCACATAGTTAAATGTTGATTTTTAGTCCTTATCAACACCGTACCACAAAAAGTGTGCCAAAAGCGAGTGAATTTTAGATATAATATGGACAGACATAGTGAAAAGGCGCATCGAGTAAGTAGCCAATTGTTTAAGTATATATTTTGTTATGAAACCAACTCACAAAAAGATAGAAAAGATAGATCACGCCTTATAATTCAGCCTCTTCAAGGGGGCAACCTCCATTACATTACACAAATGAGCAATTCTTGGATGATACAAACGTTAAGACCTCCTTTCTATATATATAGGAGTTTAAAGGGTCATAATATAATCAGAACCGACATAACAATAATAATGTAAGGGCACAACAATAACAATAGTGGTTATGGGGCACAATAATAACAATATGGGGACTACATGGGTACAACAATATAATAAGGGGGTTGTAATAATAACAATAAGGGGTTACACTAGTAGTATAGGGGCCTAACATGCCCCTCTCCTTCAAAACGTGTTGTCCTCAATGCTTGAGTAGTTCTTCATGCTTATGTATAAAATTCTTGTCCTCCCATGTGGAATCTTCAGTGGGTAAGTTCTACCACTGGATGAGATACTCTGAAATTGATTGATTTCGTAGCTGTCGAGTTCTTGCTTTTGTGACTTCTCTAGGTTCCAATATGATTTTTACTTCCTCTTCAAGTTCTGGCAATATTGTTTGAATTGGGATATTCTACAACTTTTGAATGAGTGGCCACACTTCTTTGTCCTTCTTCCATTCATCCCTTCCTTCGTTTATCCAATCTGGTTGGATCATAGAAATAGCACAAAACAATGCTTCCACACCTCATCCTTTCTTGAGAGTGCAACTACCACAACATTTTTCTTCCTTTTTTTGTAGATGATTTCAAAGTCATAACCCAACATCATTGTGACCCATTTCTTTTGTTCTTCTAAAGATAATATTTGTTCTAAAAAGTATTTAAGACTATCATGATCCACGTTTACCTTGAAGTGTCTTCCCATTGGATAAGGTAGCCATTTCTTAAGTGAATTTAGTATTGCCAACATGTCCTTCTCATAAATAGCTTGCTTGAGATGTAGCTATAAAAATACCCAATCACCTACATCAATTTTTTTTTTCACTACGATGTTGATCTACCTGTTGTTTCATTTGATTCTACACCAAAGTGGTGTTAACATTTAAAAGTTGGAGAACTTGTTGTTGATGCTCAATGCGATCTTTCACTGCTTGAACCTTTTTTTTCTTGATATGTCCTTCTATCTTGAGAGTTTGAGGAGTGGTAATTTCTTCCAATGCTTTACAAGATATGGTCAGATTCATTTCTTGATGCTCAATGTGATCTTTCACTTCTTGAACATTTTTCTTCTTGATATGCCCTTCTATCTTAATAGTTTGAGGAGTGGTAATTCTGGCCAATGGATTACAGGATATGGTTGGATTCATTTATTCTTCTCTATGTGATGTTTCACTTCTTGAACCTTTTTCTTCTTGATATGTCCTTCTATCTCGAGAGTTTGAGGAGTGGTAATTCTTGCCAATGCTTTGCAAGATATGGTCGGATTCATTTTTTCTTTCTCTGGGGTTGGGTCTTGGCGTATATCCTCTTCTTTTGATGTTTCTTTGTCCTTTTCTTCCTCCTCTTCATACTCTATGTAAAATAATTTCTTCTCAGCACACTTATGACCTTTAGTGCATTTTCTATCACAATTGTAACGAAGCCCTTTTTCTCCATTTTCTTCCAATTGTTGTGGTGTCACTCTTGTAGGTTGTGGAAGGCTAGGAGAAACAACACTTCCATGTTTATAGTTGTGAGGGGTAGAATTCCTTGTTTCCATAATTTCGCTTTCAATTTTTCTTGCCCACCTGAATGCCTTCTCTAATGAATCAGGTTCCCAAAGACAAACCTCATGTTGAATGTTATCCTTTAAAGTACCTATGAATACATCAATCCTTTGCTTCTCTGGAATATCATTTACCCTTATAATCATTTTTTGAAAGTCCTCAATGTGATTTTCCATTGAACCCTTTTGTTTGAGATTTATCAATTGGTTAAAGAAGGTGTTGCTCTTGGTATCCTCATAATGTGTTATCATTTCCTTTGTGAAAATTGACCACGTGACAAGTGGTTTACGAGAACAATGCCCTTTATACCATAAAAATTGATTCGGTTCTAAATAATTAGATGCAATACGTACCTTTTGTAACAGTGGTACACTATGTAGATCAAAATATTTCTCCATCTGTAGTATCCAATTTACCGGATCCTTGCCATCAAACTTCCTCATATCACCTTTTCTTGATTTTAGGAGCTCGATCTTGAAATGACTATAGCTTTGTAATTTTGGATCATCTAGTTCTGAAATTAAGATCTGCAGTAGCCCTCTGCATCCTCTTTCCAATGCCACCAGTCTGATCGAAATTGGATTCTCTTAGAAAGCGTTATGCACAATCTCCCAGCGTGACCTGATTATATACCTTTTCAAGAGAGAGAACTTGTAGGAAGTGCCACGTGTCACTGTTTTGACCTTCAGATCTGAAAAATATACACAGGAAACTACAATCTGTCCTCTTTCTGTAACTTCTTACGAAATTTCAATTTGATGCTCAGAGAGACAATTATGATGATTTTCCCCAGGACCCCTGTTTGGGATGTAATTCGAGAACCTGCATAAACCCTAAATGTCTCACATCATATATCTGCAAATATAGCGAGACAAGATCTGAAATTCGGACTTGCATTTTAGCACGATTTCATCTCAAATGGGTTTTTTCGATTCTAAAAGGCTGCAGAAAAACGTTACAGCGAAAATTCCACGATCACCTGTTTGGAGTTGCGAAACCCTAGAATCCAAATCCCTGATACCAAATGTTATGAAACTAGCTCACAAAAAGATAGAAAAGATAGATCAATGCCTTAGAATTCAGCCTCTTTGAGGGGGCAACCTCCTTTACATTACACAAATGAATAATTCTTGGATGATACAAATGACAAGACCTCCTTTCTATATATATGAGTCTAAGGGGTCATAATATAATCAGAGATGACATAACAATAATAATGTAAGGACACAATGAAAACAATAGTGGGCTTCTATGGGGCATTATAATAACAATATGGGGACTACATGGGTACAACAATATAATAAGGGGTTTGTACTAATAACAATAAGGGGTTACACTAGTAGTATAGGGGCCTAACAATATATGAAAAGGGACTTATCTTTTTCCTCTGCAAAAGCTATATCCATAGCTCGTCAGAATGTTTCCCCTACATTCATCAGACGGAACGACATCTTGGCATATTTGGAAGTCCCCCAAGGTGTGGTAAAGGCAGCCTTATCTTGGTCTTCTGGGTGAACCAAGATCTGGTTATAGCCAGAGAAAACATCCAACAATGACATTATTTTTGCGCCAACTACCTTCTAAAGTATATGGTCCATTTCTGGCAGCAGATAGTTGTCCTTGAGTGACACCCTGTTCAAGTTTCTGAAATCTACACATAGTCTGATCTCTCTTGTCCTCTTTCTGACTGGTACCAAGTTACATGACCAATCAAAAAATCTAAGAGGTACTATTATATCAACATCAAACAACCTCCTTACCTCTTTCTCGATTAGGGGCAGCAACACTAGATTTGTCCTTCGTAGCTTCTGCTTGAATGGTTTCTGATCTGCTTTGACTGGTATTGTATACTGGATAATGTCTTTATTATACATGTTCAAGTATTCATATCCTCAGGCAAACACATAAGAAAATTCAGTCAACAATTCCAAGTATTTTTTCTTCATTTCTAGACTCAAGGTCTTAGATAGTTTTTATCATTTTTTGGTGTTCAACTATACCTATATTGCATTCTTCAACTCCTTCTCCTATAGGTGCTAATTTTGGCCCTTTGGCCACATCATTCTGGTCAAACAGTTCCTCCAAAGGTACAAGCCCTCTTGGAAGGACATTATGTTTGAGCGGCAATATTTTTAACTTGGTACCTTGCTTATCTAACTCTTCTTTCAACTGATTAATGAAACTCTCTTTATCTACATCTTCCCATCTACCATCCCTTTCCAATTTCATTTTGGAAAATTCTTCCTTCATTAGCAAAAAGTTCTCCAACTTTTTGTCATTTTCAAAGACTTGCCAATGCTTCATGTTATCCACTATGGCAGGCCTATGCCTAACTTCTACCTTATATTTCCCTTTAACACTGGTAGGAATTTCAAAATCAGAGGCCGAAGTGTCCAATGCATCTGCAACAACATTATCCTTTCTTTGGACAACTAAAAAACTATACTCAACAAAATTTTGCAAATAATCTAAGGTAGCATTATGATAAACATGCATCCAGGGAGATTTTGTTTGATATTCACCTTTGACTTGTCTAACAACTAGCTCATAATCACCATAAACAACATTCTTCTAACTCCGGATTTCTTCAAATTTCGTAGACCCAAAATAAGAGCTTCATATTCTGCTACATTAATTAGTACAGTCAAAAACTAACTTGTATGAGCATAGATTTGACCTACCAACTTTTGGGCTGATTATCCATATCCCCACACCGACACCTTCTTTGCTTGCTGCCCCATTGAAATGCATGGTCCAAACATGTTGTTTTTTCTACTCTTTATTGCCTGTTTCAGCCTTCAAACTCTCAGATTTCTCATGGACACTTTGGCTCCTCTGTTCCTCACTTTTGATGTTGTCATGTCCCTCCATTCCATGAATGTTTTTTTTCCATAATTTTTCTTGATGCTTTCTTCTTCTGAAATGTCTGGAATAACTGATTTTATCTTGTTGCCTTGTTTAGAATATTTTCCCAAAAATTCTAAATTATGAGCGTTATCCCATTCCTCTTCCAAATCTGAAGCAATCTCTTCATCATTGGGACAACCTAAATTGAACAACACAAATGAGTCCAGATCAAAATTAACAGCATAAATTGGATGATTCACGGTTTTTTCTTTACTATAGATCATGTATTGCATGAGCGGTTCCCTGTATAACCTCCTTGACTGCCCTCCGAAAACTAAAATTGTGATTTAGGACATGTCTGTTTGCAATGCTCTGTGCAATTTCGCCATCCAGGATCTAGACAAAATCATACCATACCTAGGAGGTATATCCGCCACCACAATATCCATAACCATACATTTTGAAGGAATTTGAGTTAAAGACATTGCTAAATTTTTAATTAATCCCAGATACTTCACCTTACTGGAATCAAATGAATAGAGGTATTTGTATGGTCTTGTAATATCTAGGCCTAATCTCTCCATAATCACTTTCGGCATTAGATTGTGTGAGGCTCCAAAATATAGCATTGCATTATGCAGCATTTTATCATGCACATTCAAACTAACATAGAAAGGAGGAACATCTCCATCTTGCCCTTTGTCATCAATCTTTAGTCCAAAAATAATAGTTAGATGATCATCCACTATATTGACTATATCAAAGGGTTTGTCTACTCTAAGTGCCTTTAAAATCTAAGACTTATATTGATTGTTCTTTACCAATTCACCAAGAGGAATGGAAATCTTTAATTTAGCAATTTCAGCTTCAAGATTAAAGGGATTTGATACCTTTTCAACCTCTTTATGGGAAACTTCCTTATTTTCTACAACATCTTTGGATGTATCTTCTTTCCTCTGTAAGATGGTGATAGGTGGCTCCTTCCTTTGGGCACTTGTACTAGGAACATCCTCCTTTTGGATACTTGTACTAGGGACATCCTTCTTTACATTATTAGCTGCCATTTATTTCTTTGTTGTACTACTGATTGGTATTTATTTTTTCACTATATTGCTGCCCATAGTTCTATTCCTCAAATTATATTGTTGTTCCACTTGCATGATGGAATTTTGGTATCCCTTCCTATAATCCTCGGATTTAGTCATTAACACATCACTTTAAGATTGAGAAAACAACAATTCTTTATCCTCTGCTTCAAAATTTTCAAGTAGCTCCTGCTTTTCATCCTCTTTAGTCAAATACACATCGTGTTGCCCATCACCAAAAAACAAAATTTGATCTTCCTTTAATTGCTCATCCTCCTCATCTTGATCTTGAGCATAATTCTACTAAAATGGTGGTCTTACTTGTTGTTGTGCCTGCTTCGGACCCTTCTGCTCTCTAGGTTTGTTTGACAACTGTGGTTTCCTTCATAAATTTGGGTTTCTAATTTGCATACCAACCTAAGGTTCTCTAGTCATTTCCCGGTCAGTCAAAGAGATTTTCTCGATCATATTCTCCATGGTTTTGACCAATGTATCAAACTTAACATCGGCAAAAGTAATGGGCTCTTCTTTTATTATCACTCTTTTCTCTACTTTCATTTTGGATTTCTTTGTTAACATATTAGCCTCCACACTAACTGCATTGTTTTGCATGTCCTCTAGTGTTGTCAGATTCCTCTCCCTAAGCTGGTAGGCCACCTCAGGGTTGAAAGCATCAGGATAATAGAGTAAATCCAACCCGAGAGGGGCCTTTATCTCTGCAGGAATAGAATTGTACAATTTGTTGAACCTTACTGAAAAGTCTTGGAAATTTTCTCTAGGCTGTCTTTTTAGATTATTATACTCAACCAGAATTTGCAAGGGATTCTTCTTCTCACCCCGCCTTGCAAGGAAAGCATCTTCCAACTCTTGATAATTGGCAAAATCTCTCGAGCAAGAACTCCTGAACCATTTTTTGACATCACCAAAAAAGATTTGAGCAAACAATCTGACTTTAACATCATCAAGGTCTACTTCCTCCAAATCTACAAAATCACTAACCTTATCAACATGCTGCTTAGCAGTTACTTTACCTGTACCATCATACTGGGCAATACTTTGACCATAATTAAGAGGAAAATCATGAAGTTGAGTTGGTAAAACCAGAGGGGCATATATCACTGCCATAACTACTACTTGAGTAGTTGGGTGGCTAGCAGATGGTGTGACAGAAACTGCAAGTGATGGAAAAATTGGATGGGTAGAAGTTGAAACAGATGATGAAGGAACCAGAAAAGATGAGAAGACAGAACCAGGACTATAACTGACTTGTAAAGGGACTGTTTTTTGGGATAAAACTGTCTCTTCAACAGTTTTTTGAACTTTATTAACCAAACTTTTCAATTTACCAAAATGTTGAAGAATATTCCGACTGAATTCCCTTTCTCGAAGTGTGATATAATCAATATATGAGTCCTCTAGAATCTTTGGGATACAGGAGTAAGATCTGGTTTTGGACAGAGGAACTTGAGAAGAAATTTCTGGTAAATAGATAGATCTTATAAGAGATATATTACTTGCTTGACTTTCAAACGCAGTCCTCTCCTTTCTAAGTAATTTTTCAGGATCACAAACAACCACAGGGGGATTTGGATTAGGATTCCGCCTGATATACCTCCTAGAAGCCAAATATTCTCATATAAATTTGCATGCAGTTAATTTCACCAGCAATCAAACAACTATAAAAATTTCAGCCTATGGTGTAACTCTGAAAATAAACAACTCCCCAAGAAAAATTAGATGTTTCGATCCCCGCCAATGGTGCCAATATGTTAGCACTCCGTGATTTCCTTTTAGGCTGAAGAAAAAGGATCACAGAGATAACCACATACCTCTTCTGGTTGATAGACTGGTCTTATTCAACCTGAGGGGGCTCCCTCACTAAACAAACTCAGAGATAAAAAACAAAACAAAACAAAACAAAAACAAAAACAAAAACAAAAACAAAACAAAACAAAAAACAAAAAACAAAACAAAACAAAAAAACAAAAACAAAAACAAAAGCAAAAAACAAAAAACAAAAAACTTCAACAGAGACCAGATCTAGAAAGTGTTTAATTTTTTGATTTGGGGGTGATAGATGATTCTAAGGAAACTAAAGCAATGTGATCATGACCTTCCTCGTCCATCATGCCTATGCATTTCCCAACTAGTTTTATGTACAGAGGCTTGACTAGTACAGTTTCAAAATAAGAAGACAATTTGTAGTAGTAGAATAAGAACATCAAGACACTCATCTACAATGGCAGAACAAATTACATTTCATTACTGCAACTTGGATGAATGAATATCAAGATGAAAAAGGCAAAGAATTCAAATGTATAAACATTCCATTTGTAACTGAAATATTTAGGAACAGCTAGAAAAGAGCATGTGAAATGAATTCATGCATGGATATTCCATACACCTTTAAAGCAAAATAAGAGGACAACATAAATGATATTGCACAAAAACTAAAGGATAACGATTTCGAAACATTCATACCACAATAATCTTTGCAATATAATTGGAATCTCTTCATCATCGCATACTCATTAATACAAATCACAGCATAATACTACAATATCTCTTAGCAATATTGAAACCAACAACAACCTCTTCCATATGTATTAACCAGTTTAAATAGACCATAAACAAAATATGATAAATGTCTAGATTCATTGCCTGATTGATCCAATAGTGGATAGAAACAAAACTTAAAAAGAGGAAAGTTTTTTGTTGTTCCAAGTCCTTTTCCTCTTTTGATAAAAAACAAAAAACATAAAGCATGATGACTTCATAAAAATATAAAAAACTAAATGTCTAAGTAAAACAAGTTTATCTTTGAAGACCATATCTTCAGGAACCAAATCGAATAGTAAAAGAAGAGACAAATAGACTTTGACTGAGCAACAAATGCGTAGTGATTGGGTAGCAACTTTGTGACGGCTTTTTCCTTTCAAAATTGACACATGGTTGGTTGTTGAACATCTGAGTTGGCTGCCATATCTGCTCCACATTCATAGCTTCAAACCCTGACAAGTGGCTTCCTCCCAATATGCATGCAAGTGTATAGATAGGGTCTGCGCAGCGATTGCGCAGCAACTGCGTAGCGCATTTTTCAAAATTGTCTTTGAAAGGCTTCTAGTCTTTACAAAACACCATCATGCTAGTATAAGCCGCTCCAAACATCAAAACCAGATCATTACACCGACCAAACAACATTTGCAACTTGGATTTTGAAACAAAAATTTCAGGCTTCAGTCAAGGACCATTTACCTCCTCTTCCTTTTACTAGAGGTCTTGATGGTGGAAGCTTTGATCTTTGAAGCTTGAGGTGTGAGGTCAATTTTCTCAGTGGGTAGTGGCATGGTTTACTTCAGTCATAGCCTTAGACTTCAGCTTTTGCATTCTTCCAGTTGAAGGTGCTTTGAATGCCTCCTTATACTTCTTAACCAATCCCCATGCCTTGTCCAAACTCTTTTTCATACTCCTCAGCTTTGCGTTTAGTACTAGGTTCCTAACATAGAGGTTTTTACATTGTCTCTCACTGGAATGGACCATTTTAAAAAAAAATTACCTTCTTCAAGGGCCTTGGATGCCTCATGAACCTCTTTGTCACAATTCTCAAGAATATGTTGCATAGATCTCTTATAACTGTAGTTCACTTGTCTGAACCTCTTGATCTGTTCTTGACTTTCCTCCAACTCTTATAGGCATCTCTGATATTCTTTTGATTGATCAAAATGTGGCTTGCTAGGTGCTTGAGCCACCTTTTTCATTTGTTGTAAATAACTTAGTTTTGATTTGCATGATCTAGTTGAGGGCCCACTGGACTCGACTATAATATCCTTGGCCTGTTCAGCAAATGAGGCATGTTTACTTTTCCCCTCAACAATAATTTTAGGAGGTGACTCTGCCTTTTCATCTGTTGGTTGAGTTTCTTCTTTAAGGTCTTTATTTTATGTCTTCAAGAATGCTATCTTCATCTAATATTTGGAAAGGGCTTCTTTCATCTTGACCACCTTAGGGTCTTCTTCCTCATACTGTATGGTGTCTTGTTCATATTGCATTGTGTCTTCTCCTGGTTTAAACTAGATTGGTTCATCCTGCTTTACTTCCTCTTCTTTGTTGTCTTCTTGTTTTTTTTCCTTTATATCCTCAGAATTTCAACAACTACTTGAGGGTCTGACCCCTCCACATTCTTATTTGTGCTTGACCTATTCCTATATCTCATCACAAACTCTTCATTCTTAACTGTCTCTTCTACCTTGACCTGAAACTTGGTGGCCTGAGATGATGCCACCTTAACCTTGGTTTCTAAAGTTTTCTCTTTGCCTTTCGAAACATGCTTCTTACCCTGTTTGCAAAGTTTTCATTTGAACCTTTTGTTGGGTTTCTCATCTTTTTCTTCAATAATCTTGGCCTCTTTAACTAATTGAAAGACCTTCTTCTCTTGTATTTCATGAAATTCTTCCTCCTCACAAATCTTTGTGGCAGTAAACTAATGCTAAACAATAAGTCAAACCAATAAATCTTCCTTTTATCAACTACAAACTTGACCAATTTCTTTTATGATGGAGAAATGAAAAAGATTGGACATATGATTATTTTTCTGCATCTGAACTCTCGTTTCCATCCTTTACAAACTTTTAAATAAGAAAAAGGAAAGTTCATAGATTTCTTGTCTGTGAAGTGTCATAGGAGTCTCAGATGATACTGGTATACCCTGTTGAATCTACCCTCACACATGAAATACCATTGGATAACTTTCAATAGTTCACTATAATGGTCCTGCAAGTAGATGGTAGGAAAAGTTGTAGCAAACTTATCACTGAACTCAAGCTCGACAAAATGTTTAAAGGTTGTAATGGTCCCGCGGGTAGATGGTAGGAAATACTAACTTTCAAAAGTTCATTGTAATGGTCCTGCGGGTAGATGGTAGGAAAAGTTGTAACAAACTTATCATTGAACTCGAGCTTGAAAAATTGTTTAAATGATGAGATTTTATAAGAAGAGCTTCAGCGTAAATCACATGATAAAGACCTTTGTCGACGCGTTTCGAACCAACCAGTGTGGTTCATCGTCAGGACAAGTTGAAGCAACAGATCCAGCCTAGCAAGATAAATAGTCCGAGCAGAGATTCCAACGGCTAATATAATGGCTAACCTAACGGCTAATTTTTCTAATTGACCCAAGTCAAACTTATTTTAATATAATATCGCTATTGTTGTAAATTAATATTATTATAATTTATTTTATGGTACTAAGTTAAAATTAGGTCCAAGTTATATAAATGTATGGAAAATTAAAAATTATTTTTATAACCTATTTAAACTAATAATGTTATCTATAAATTATTAATAATATTATATGTATTAATTTAAATTAATTTTATGGGAAAAATCTAAATTAGGTAAGAATATCAATTCAAGGTTAGTTATGAAATTAATTTATTGATTAAATTAATTAAATTGATATATTTATATTAAAATATTTTATAATAATTCTTTATATATAAGTAATTATTAATATTATATGTATTAATTTTAAATGGGAAAAAACCAAATTAGGTAAGAATATCAATTACAGGTTAGTTTTAAATTAATTTAATGATTATATTTTAAATTTATATAATATATATATATATAATATATATAATATATATATATCAAATTATAAAAATAAAAATATTAGGATGGGGTTATATATAATAATATTACTTAATATATATGGTAATATAAATGTTACTAATACTAAGAGAATCTATCTTAGTTATAAAAATATGTTTATAATTTGAAAATTAGTTCAATAATTTATTATTTAATAAAAAGAATGCTAATTAATTATTGAATTGTTATTTGTTTTAAGGTTATATTTTATATTATTGTTATATTATTAGTATTAATTCATAGTTAATTCTATGTAAAAAGATAAATTAGGTAAAACATATGACCAATACATAGTTTATAGGAAATTAAAACAATGAATTATTTAAATTAATCTTATAATTATAAATCCTATATGAATATCTATGACATAAAGAAGAAGAGAGACAATCTTAAAGACCTAAATCGCCAACAACAAAAAGAAAAAAGAAAAAAGACTATACCTGATATCTATGCCCAAAGATATACAGGATTCTACAAAACGAACCCAACAAGAACACAAGATGAGAAGAGGACAAGAGCTGAAGGAAACCCTAGATCAAAGGCACAAGAGGAAGAATCGGAAGGACCCTAAGGGAACGAAGCCAGATAAAGAACAAAGGGGGGGAAAGACACACTAAGAAGACAGGGCTGGGATCCAGCACCTGCTAACCTTCCAGCCATCATCTCTGTTGAGATTAATAGGCCTCTTTTCAATTTCTAACGCTTCCCTTAACTTCCGATGATGGAAATGCGCCACCTTGGCAATAACTTTGGCCTCCTCAATACAGACGTGATGGCTCGTCTTGTCCACATGCTCCGCTAAGGCCGAAGACTTAGTTCTCCCATGTCTCAGGTCAGCTGCATGTTCACAGATTCTTTGGTGAATGGAGCGCCCTGTTTCCCCTATATAGGGTGTCCCACATGAGCAAGGAATCAAATACACACCCTTCATGTCCATAGGGTTAACAGGATCTTTCACAGATCGAAGGGAATTACGAATGGTTTTGAGGGGCCTGAAGGTTGAGGGAATGTCAAACTTATTGAGGATTCGAGCTATCCTGTCTGTGGTCCCCTCGACATAAGGAAGATGGACACCTAGATGGCATTCCTTAGGCTCTTTCTTCTTAAGCGCATTACTGGAGGCCTTAAGGAAAGCTTTCCGACCTAGGTGCCTACTATATCCGTTTTCCACAAAGACATCAAGGAGGTGGGACCTCTCTTTATCCAGGCTCTCACAATCTGAAATCCTGAGGGCACGAGTGGCCAAGGTATTAAGAACCCCCATCTTCTGCACAGGGAAATGATGGGAATCAACATGAAGATACTGCTCCGTGTGCGTTTTCTTGCAGAACACAGAGTGGGAGAGAGAGCCGTCGTCCTTCTTAGAAATAAGAATATCAAGAAAAGGGAGGCTGCCATTGACCTCTTTTTCCATGGTGAACTTAATA
The DNA here is from genome assembly GCA_000404065.3 of Pinus taeda. Classification (NCBI taxonomy): domain Eukaryota; kingdom Viridiplantae; phylum Streptophyta; class Pinopsida; order Pinales; family Pinaceae; genus Pinus; species Pinus taeda. The sequence continues at coordinate 482 of APFE031279849.1, read as the reverse complement.
GCTGAGGACTGGCTATTGAGGTGACAGAGGAACTGATCCAACTCCTCATGGCCATGGGGCCAAATGACATTAGTGTCATCTACATACCTTTTCCAAAGCTTCGGAAGGAGACGAGAAGAGGCTAGGGCTTTGGCCTCGAAATCTTCCATAAAAAGATTGGCCACTATCGGGGAGAGGGGGGAACCCATTGCAACACCACAAGTCTGCTCAAAGAACTCACCTTCGAAACAGAAGAATGTTGAAGTGAGACATACCTCAACCAGATGAGCGGTATCAGGATCTGTAAGCCGATAGATCACTTCCATGGCCTCTTTTATGGGGATACAAGTGAACAAGGAGACCACATCAAAGCTGACAAGAATGTCATCAGGCTCAAGCCTAATGTCCTTGAGATCCTTAATGAAGGAAGCAGAGTCCTTCACGAAGGAATCAGTGCGACCAACCAGGCGTTTAAGCTTGAGAGCCAGGAACTTAGCTAGAAG
>APFE031279838.1:0-11593 GCA_000404065.3 Pinus taeda | reverse complement strand
AATATTATTTTATTAAAAAAATTAATATGACAATATGTCTGAAAAATATTAGTCCACTTAAAAATATTACTGTTTAAAAATAATCAAAAACAAATTTAACGTGCCTAACAGCCTTCAACTGCTGAAAAACCCATCAGCTATAACTTGCTCCTGGATGTATGGAGTCTTTCACCTCTCCTAAAACCAATTTAACGTGACCAACAGCCTTCAACTGCTGAAAGCCCCATTAGCTATAACTTATAACTTGCTCCTGGATGTATGGAGTCTTTCACCTCTCCTAAAACCAATTTAACGTGACCAACAGCCTTCAACTGCTGAAAGCCCCATTAGCTATAACTTATAACTTGCTCCTGGATGTATGGAGTCTTTCACCTCTCCTAAAACCAATTTAACGTGACCAACAGCCTTCAACTGCTGAAAACCCCATTAGCTATAACTTGCTTCTGGATGTGTGGAGTCTTTCACCTCTCCTACAACCAATACATATAATGTTGTAGGTTTATTAGTGGGCTGAGCTGTATATGTCTAATGTTAGATAAATATTTGCTTAAATCTAACAATTAAGATAATGTACTTGCTTAAATCTAACCTGTTCTATATACCTCGCAGCCCTATAGCATTGTGTATATTAATTGCAATTATTTATAACCTTGTAATATAATATTATATATATTAGTTGTCATCATTCATGACCTGATCTGATAACTAGGATTCAATTGGTTGCATCCCTAAAATTGGCCAGTACTGCATTGTCTAACAGAGATTGTTTAGGTTATCCAAATCAATATTTTTGCACCACGTGTAACAGTGCAATGCTTGACTCCAAAAATGTTGGTTCACAGAAATGGCCTTTTATATCTATACAACTTCAAGTTTCTCAACCTAAAATTACATATTAGACATGTGCTTAGATGGATTTGAGTCTCTTTCATTGTAATGCTTTGGTGCAATCACTCTAAAATAAACTACGGTTTGGTCATCACACTGAAATCAAAACTATAGCCCTGAAATTGAAATGATGGAAAGCATATCACAGCGAAATTGAAATGATGGAGGGCAAAATTGTATTTTGGTCCATTAAGGGATTTTGATTTTGTAGACTCACCCGAGGATCCCATCTTCTCTTTTCATGAAAATATTTCCAACTTCTATGGAGAGCTCAGATAGTGTTAGTGGGACACAGCTTGGGAGGCGTTAGCGTAGCTCGTGGCTCTGAAGATTTCCCGCATCTCATTGCGGTAGCAGTGTATGTCTGCGCTCTTATGTTTCGGGGTGGAGAATCCATGCAGCGGGAAAAGGAAAGTGTAAGGATTTTAGCTCTTATAAAGATATAATTAACAAAATGAAAATACAGATATAACTGAGAGTACCTAAGATTGATTGCCTCTGCAGATGGATCCGACCCGAGTTTTTGAGCATATTGAATATAGCTTTGGTAATGGCATCGAAGAACCTCCGACATCTGCACTAGTGCCTAAAAAGATTCAGAAGGATGTGTTGTACGGTACAACCTCGACATTGGTAAGTGCATTAATTATCATAATAATGATGATATTATTTATTTACCAATTAATCTCTTAAAAGGAGCAGCACTAAATATAATTTGATGTTGACAGGATGCCACTTTGGCTTCTCTGTTGCTCCGACCATCTCCAACCATGGTCATGACAAACCTGGAACTGGAGACCACAGATGAGCGGTATGGAGTTGTTCCAAGAGTTTATATCAAAACTATTAAAGATAACACGATCTCTCTTGCCGAACAAGAAGAGCTCATCGCCAATTCGCCACCAGAGAAGGTTTACAGTCTGGACACAGACCATAGTCCATTCTTCTCTGCACCGGAGAAGCTGCATAGCCTGCTATTGGACATCGCCAACACATACTGTGTGTAAAACAGTCTGAAAGCTCTATTTATTGGGAAACGTTCACACTTCCCTTCATTATATTTATTGGGAAACAAGTATCCCTACAGTAAAAGTGGGTTTAAAATTGGAAATTTACATTACACAAAATAAGGTAATAACAAGAACGGGAATAAATAGAAAAATAAAAATATCATTTGTATTTTTGGAATAGTAAGTTGATAAGAAAGATTTTTGTACAAATTGATGTATTTAAATTTTTAAAAAAATGGTTTCCAAGAATTTAACATAATTGTGGGTAATTGTGTTTTTGTCTGATTCTTAGTTTACAAGTCTCACATTTTACTTTCGCTGTCAAATATACATAATAGTTATCGCATCTTATATCTAATCTCTTGTCTACTTTTTTGTCTTAAGCGATCATATTCATTGTAATCAATTTGAATTCACAATAAAAAAGAATCATAGGTTGGGTAATCACACATTGCATATTGTTGACGTCAATCCATCAACTAAAGTTCAATTTACGTTATTAGAAGATAGTGTTTTGCAAATCTGTTAACAAAGCACACACTATAAGACAGGAAGAACAAGTTCCAAGAATATACAATGCAATTGAGGTTAAACTTCTATTTTAACAAAATAAACTTATATTTATTCAATAGAAATAAGTATTTAAAATTTTTTAATCAAATCCAAACATCTAACCTGGTTATTAAATCTTAAATAATTGATTAAAACCAAAATATTAATAACATGAAAATCAAAGAATAATTCTAGTTTTCATGAAATACATGTTGAATGTGTATCTATATATAATTTAAATTGATATAACTATAATCAAATTTATAATTTTTAATGATTATATTAACATTTTTTAAAATACAATTAAATGGCTTATTTTATATTAAATTTATCATAAAATAATATTTTAAACAATATAATAATCTACTACAAACTCAAAACAAGGTGTATAGAATAAAATTAAACACAATAAAAATGGTACCATGGTTTTAAGCAATGAGTCATTTTCAAATTTAATTCACAAGATAAAAGTGTATAAACATTCCTTTTATATTGATTCATTTCACTATCTTATCAATGCTTAGAACTTTCACATTACTCAATAGGTATTTCATGGCTCTATATTTATCCTCCTTTGTTAGTTAGCACTAGGAAAAAAAACCCTTTGAGACGAAAATTATAAGTAGATATAAAAGAGTTGAGTAATTGAAAGGCCAAGAGGCTAACCTTTTAAGTCTCATTCCTCTCTATCTTTCTCTCATATTTTCATTTCTTTATTTCATTTAATGCTTTTCCTCTTTCTATTTAGTTAGTCTCTAAAATTTGCGTGGTCTCTTTTGTTTTTTATACCATCATTAATTGATGAATAATACCTAAGTATTGAGTCTTACAAGTATTACTTGTTCAAATCCATCTCATATCAAATACAAATTAGGATTGAGTGTTATCTTCTTCTTATATGCCATACACACCTTGTAAGAAATAAGGTAGAAGTTCTTCTTATATGCCATACACACCATGTAAGAAATAAGGTAGAAGGAAAAAGGTATGTGGAACAAGCATGCACATAATGAGACATGCTTGCCTTTGCATGGATGCTTCCTCATAATAGAAGAAACAAGTGCCCCAATACCAAAATGTTGTTCTTGAGTTAGCAAGAAACATGACCATAGCAATGAGTCGGGGTGGGTGACTTTAGTCAATTATGGAGTGTCATGTGGTAGTGTGAATAAGACAAAAAAAATGTCAAATTAAACACAAATTGAAAGGCCAATATCTTAAGCATTGTAATTGTTTCTTCCAAAATGGTTCCAAACATCTTTGGCCTTTCATGTACCCTTAAGGAATGAGCATAAAGGAGATAATGCATATAGAAGAGGGGTTTGACTCTTGGGAGAAGAAGGAGGTTTCATAAGTAGGTCCCATGGTAAGAGGAGAACCTATTAATCATGGGTTAGGTTGATAATAGAATCCTACAATGTGAAAAGATTGGAGAGATTTGCTTGTTCTTCCTTGTATCTTTGACAGTAATAAGTGTATTTTTCATTTTGTATTGTATTTTTCTATTATTGATATCCAAAGAACCTTGTATATTATAAAAATACAATTCACAATAAAAACAAGGACAAGATATCTATTTTGAAGTTGAAGCTTGAGATTTTGGCCCAGAAGTATTTCTTATATTTTTGTATATATATGTGATTGCATTGTTATTTCTAGTACTATCAATTTGCTAAATCATTATCATATTATACAATAAATTACTAGAACTTTTTGTTATAATATTTTCATTTTACATTAAAATTTGTATTAATGAATTGTTTAACTAAATATTTGAATACCCGTATTATGAAAAATTATATAAAATTTTACATTTAAATCTATTTTTTTCCGGTATATAAATCCTTCCAAAAATATAATAATTTACTACACTAAATATTTACATTAATGATTTATACATATCACCCAATTCACACCCTTGTAATAAAATTTATTATTACTCTAAATTCTAAATCATCAAAAATCCAAAAAAAATATAAACCTAACACTAAACACACAAAAGTTTAAGCTATAAAAAAAATGCCAAAGAAAATATATAAACATATTTAATAAACCAACCCTAAAACACTACAAATGAAATATTGCATTGACAATATATAAACATATTTAATAAACCAACCATAAAACACTACAAATGAAACATTGCATTGAACCTCATATGATGACAGTATGATAATATTATAATAATAATAATAATAATAATGGAATTAAAAAAAGACATGTGCTGTTTTCATATGTAGACCCTGACCCTTTTTTTTAAACTGATAACTATTACAATTCATTAATAGTTATCATAATATCTGCTTCAACAAATAATCATTAATAGTGATATTTATGTTTATAGGTATTTCATTGAATTATTATTATTTTTATTAACGAAAATTTAATTTTAAATTTATAAATGATAGAATTAGTTGGATACTATTGGATTATTCCTCTGGATGTCTCCGTAAGTGCCTTTGTTATTCCAAGATACGTAGAAATGTAGTAAGACATGGTTATGACGGAGAGCTTCTTCGTTTCTTTTACTATGTATTTTGTTGATAAATGGAATCCCTAACCATTTTCCTCTTCTCATTATTATTATTATTATTATGCTATTATGCAGCGGTCCAGGTATACGGGCCCAAAATTAAACTGTTATTTTGAAGTAAAAATAAAATAGGGAATATAAAAGATATATATTTATTTTTTAAATAGTTATTTTCTATTTTGTATGATTATTCTTTATAGTATAATGTATAATGGCAATTCTTGTTTTCAACCCTATAGCTTTATAAATGCATGTTGACAAGCTAGAGAAATAGTGCTTGCACTCTCTCCCCACACTCCATTCATTTATTCACGTGCTATAGAGAGAAAGCAACGCTATTCCCCTCAAGCTATAAAATTGGAAATAAGAATTGCTATGTGCCAACCATTGTTATACTGAAGTTGCAGGCTAGGCTGTCATACCAGTACTGACATGGCAAGATAAGCATTTATGACAAATTTCATTTAATTTCTTAATTTTATTTAAAATAGACTGATGTTATGATGGCCTAAGTCCATATACCAAACCGAAAGTTGATGCTCGGTAGTTGGCGTCTCTGACATTAAGTGTGGACTCCACACTTCGTTTCTAGGCGAGACTTCAAATATTCATATTTCACGCCATATATTTCTGCCCATGATATGAACTAAATTCTTGTTTTGTGAGTTGTAAGGCGGGGTGAACAATAAATATAATATTTAATATTTTAAATGCAAGCTTGTGACCGTTGAATCTAATCACATAATATCATGCTATGTCTATTAGAATTACAGATTCAAATTGCATTTTATTTTAAATAATCCTAAAATTCCAAAAACATATTTTAAATAATCATAAAATTTGAATTTAAATAATAACTTAAAAATTAAATATCGCTTTTTAAAATTAACTCATATATATTTTAAAATATTTTATTATGTTTTTCTTATTATCTTATTTTGCAAAGATTTTATTTTATTAATGCAATGTATTATTGTTGCCATGTTAGAACTTAGGTTGTGGATTGGATATTTATGACAAATTTGATAGAAACAACCATCCAATTACTCTAGCTATATTTAACAAACCTTTGGTAGTTTGACACGACTCAAAGAAACCATGAGCATTATATTTTTACGCTCATCTCCTCTCCCAACATCCAATGAGCATTTGTCTTGTTGATCACACACTCAATGTGGACACAATTCCCCACATTGTGTCCACATTGAATGTGTGATCAACAAGTCAAATGCTCACTAGATCTAAATCAAATTTCTTAAATTTGATATTATATTAAGCAATCCCACATATATAAATAATATTATAATATATTTTTTAATAAAATTTATAAAATTGATTCACATAATATAAAATAATACAAATTATATATACATTGTTTTCTATCAGCATAAATACAATCTCCATTCATGTGGTTTTCCTACTTTTCCAAACCACAATAAGTTAAAATGAACATGGAAAACTTTATTTGTTGTGGAAAAAAAAAAGGAAAAAAAAGGGGCCCTAGTTTTTCCCACCCTATCTAAACCTAATAAAAATTAGAAATCACGGAGTTTAAAATAGCAGAATACTTGATTAATTCAGGCCTAAGTCTTCACACTTGCTCACTACAAATACATCAAAGTGTGTCCCATTATATATTATGGGATCAATGTAATTTTCAATATTTTAATGAAAATTAGGATTTTTCCTTAGGAAAAGAAACTATGGGATCACCAGACTCATGGACATAACAACATGGAAAATACACACTCTAACTTAACTAGAACTCAGTTACATTGGAAAACAATAACTTCCAGAACAACACCTCGTAACTCACATAGATCTAGATCATTTCCTGACAACTAAGAAGACAACTCAACAAACCTATCACATTTCCATACTTTTCGATTTCTACATTATTCTAACATCCCCCCTTAATGGAGAAATGGATTTTCTACGATACATAACAATGTCTACTGGTCTAAGTCTCAGCTAGGCTTACAAATATGACTCAAACATTTCATTTTGACTTTCTTTGCTTCAACATACTAATGAAATTTCTTCTTGAACTTCCTGCTCCAAACTCTGATGCTTTCAACCTGTTCAGTCTTCTTTCTACTCCACATCATGAACATTGGATATTGCTTCATATTGCAACTAGGATGATCCCAATCCATTTCAACTCCTTTTTCAACAAGTTCATTGTCATTATCAATAGTTTCTTGTTTATTGGACAACTCCCACGTCAATTGGACAACTCCCATGTCAATTCATAATAACTGCAAGACTCCAACACATGAAAATTTCATTAACTTCTTCATTTTCTACATCATCCATGTTGTCTTCAACATTCATTGCTGCAACTTCTATGGAGACTTCATCAAAACATGGTGTTTCTAGCCATGCTTCTAGGAACCTTATTCCTTCTTCAAATTTTGTTAGCTCTTCATGGTTACTGCTAATATATGCACACTGAGAAACTAATATATGCACATTGAGAAACATTCATGAGATCATCATAATTTGAGTTCTTTTCAACTTTGTCTTCTTCTGCCAAATCTTTGTACTCAGTTTCATGTGGCTCATCCAATTGATCTTGAACCTGTGTTATTATTCCATTGAGAAATTCATCTATGAGCTTCTTTTCCTCTAACATTTGGAACCAACTTTCTCTCAAAAGTAGTTCATTATCATATTTCACTTTAAATTCTCCAATTCCTTCACTCTCTTTTCCTTTTGGTGACTCTTTAAACATCTTGCTCCCCCTCACAACTTACTTCATCTCTAGAATATCCCAAAATATTTTTGCATTATGTATTTCACCATATTCATGCAAAATACTAGACAAGATGTTATCGTCCAGTGCTCATATAATAAGAAACAATGCCACTGCACCTCTACTTTTATCTTAAGAATTTATAAAAGTTTCTTGAACAAATTCCCATAAATCTAATAAACCAAGTAGTCCCTCCACTTTTATTGCCCAAAGTTTAAAATGTTTACTTGAGAGATACATTAATCGTTTTAATATTACATCTGTTTCTTCAAATTTTGCATTGATCTAGCCCAATTCTACATTCTAATCCTCATGCATAGGTTCTTCTGCTGGAAACATTCCAACTCTTGTGTAAACTTCTTCCCTGTGATTCTTTCGCCTCAATTGCTCCGGTTATCTACGAAACTGTTTAATTCTCCTTTTAAGACCCATGGTTTCCTTTTCCTTACCTCTCTTATACTAACTTTTGCAGGCACGCTTCACCAATAATTCCACAAAGATTCATGTCATATGACAAAACGATGATCTCTTTGATATAATTGACACCTACAATTTCCTTTATCGAGGAAACCTTTCTCTACTCACGCCCCAGGCACATCTGCTTAACCCACTACCAAACAGAACTACGGAAATTTGTTTTCCTTTGCACAGTCATAGCTTCACTCAATAAGCCTTCTCACAATGCACCAGCGGATTGATACTATGGAAGATCTCCTTAACCAATTCCATGAACGAATCCTCCTTAGATTCGCTTATCCCAAATATGTGCACCAGTTATCTGTACCATTACCACATAGCCAGATCTAGAGCTTCACGAACCAAATAGATAAAAAATAATCACATAAACTTAACACAACTTTCTTAACTCACACATTCCATGCTCCACACAAAGGTTGCGCCTTCTACTTGCCAATGGCTTGTCAAGCTTCATTGACCACTATGCATACACATGGACAATCCCCTTCAGGCTTCAACAACGTATCACACATAATCTCTATATAATGTATCACAGAACAAGATGAGGATTGTTTCACAATGCCACCGAAACCACATGTGCCTCTGCAAACTCAAAAATCCTTCCATTGCTACGATATGTTTTACCAAGAATTCTGCAGATAGCTCTACGCATCGCTTTCCACTAGCATGCATAAATATGGATCCAGCCAATACTGCGAATCTGGCTCAGCAGTAGATTCGGCTATCAAAGCAATGCACACCCTCCAACTTAGCTGCCCACGGTGGTTTCTGACGATGATGATCAAATTCACTAATCTGATGGGGCTCCACCTCCAGAAAACGATCTAGCACCTCTCCATCAGAAAATCGACGGTTTTATTCATAGGAAATTTCTTGACTCTGTGAGATATTGACTACAGTGAAGGTCACTTCCTTATTCCCAAGATACAACTCAAGCAATCTAATGATTTGAGTATCACGTTCAACAAATTTAACACATTGAGCACAATGGCACAACAATTATGTCAAATTAGGTCTCACGACAATTTGGACGACTCAACAACTTTTTCACTCTTTCTCTTTCTTAGTCTACCGGTCTCCAACACAGGCGGCACATCACAGCTAGAAAGGACAGACAATCACTCACAACCTGATCACTGTCAGGCTCAACATAACATGCAACTTTACAACCGATATCATCTAGATTGGATCACATCAGATGCGGTCATATCAGATATTTCGTGGAACGATGGCTTGTTGTTTACCCTCTGAATCCTAACATGACCGAACCCCACGTACATACATCAATTTAACTCTTTCACGGGCTCAAAAAAAATATATCAGATCATTGTACTCACAGATTTCGTTCCTCAGCAAACAGATTCGTACTTCAGGCACACCTTTGAGGCACACCAATCAAATAAATAACACCAGGTGCAATAGGAACACAAATAGAAATGGCAGTCAAACTCTTCACTGATCACAATCAATGGTCTTCTTGCAATAATATCGTGCCAGGCTTTCGCTGAGGTTGTGAGTTCGAGCGTCTTCAACTGTCACACCCCACGCCGCTTGATCCATGCACCATCACAGGATTTGAACTCGAGCGTCAAGCTTTGTTACTTCCTCATGCAACAGATTACATCCTTAAACAAACACTGAGATCCGCGACCTTTCAAATTTCTTCAATGAATTCAAATCACAATAATTCTCGCCAGCAACACGCGCAATAGTGCCTTGCGGCTCCTCATGAGAACATGCATAAGCTTTACACTGTAGTAAACGACTCCCTCAAATGGTCTTCAATTCCACATCATAAGCTCTGATACCAAATTAGAAATCACAGAGTTTAACATAACAAAATACTTTATTAATTCAAGTCTAAGCTTGCACACTTTCTCATCGTAAATAAACTATGGATCACTAGAGTGAAGGGACATAACAACATGGAAGATACACACTGTGACTCGATTACAACTCAGTTACATTGGAAAACAAATAACTTCCAAAATAACACAATAACTTCCAAAATAACACCTCCTAACTCATATAGATCTATACCATTTCTTGACAACTAAGAAGACAACTCAACAACCTATCACATTTCTAGACTCTTCCATTTCTACATTATTCTAAGAATAAATAATGGAAGCTCAGACCTTAATCCTGAATTGGAGAATTGATGTCTCCATTTTATTTGAATTAGGAGTCAGAAAAACAATCATGACCTGTCCAGTGTGAAAATAAGTATGCAGAATTTGCCCATAAACACCAAAACAAAGTTTTTCTATTAGTGTAAACATATTAGAATTTACCAATCAATAAAATCTAAATTAATAGAACTCTAAACTTTAAGGCTAACTTCAATTCAACATGTTTACTCTGATTTAACTATATTTAAAGTAAACCGTAAAACTCACTACTATGTAACACTTGTTTTTATGAAATATTCATTATTCATAATTTTATCAAATAACAAATAATACCTATTCACATTCACCAACTTTTACTTAGCTAGTTGTGATAGTTCTACCAAGAACATATATAAAATCTTTGAGAGTGATGATTCTCTTGATCAAATGGATAATTCTTTTGACATTACTTATAAAATTGTGAACTGTTGTAATTGAATCGAAATATTTATAGGAGAAAAACATATTTTTCTGGCAAGGCTAATTCATTAAGCTGTAGTCTAAAAATTATGCATTTTTGCCCTAAAAATTATGGAAATTTTGGTTATATTTTGAAAAAAATTAATAGGGATTTTTGTGAATCGAAGTAAAAATAGTCAAAATTCCTAATTTTAAGTATCTTTGAGGTTTTAGGTACCTTTGAGATTTTTGATAGTGCTGAATCCATTTCCACCATCAAAAATATGATTTAAACAATACAAAAAAAATTAAATTTACTTTTAACAATTCTTCTACCTCCATAAACAAACAACTTCATTCATTAAAAGTTAAAACAAATCATTAAACCTATGTGCTTCACTCTTTCTATTTGCTTTTCTCAACGAAATATTTTCCCCTGGAGTTTATAGAGTCGGTAGCAATGCTGATTTTGGCAACCTCATAATATAGAGTATGATTTAGGTCATAAGGCGTTTGATAATAATTCCGATTATGATTTAATTGAATAACCACGGGTTTAGATAATTGCTACATAGTAGTTATTTTTTATTTAGGTGTAATTAAAGAAATTTAAAAATATTAAATTTAATTTAGCGTTAAAGTTTAGAATGTAGTAAATTTAAAAATTATTGATTAATAAATTTAAGAAATTTTGTTATTGGTAATTCCATGGAAAATTTAATCTTACACCACATCAATAATAATAAAATTAATTAGTCCTCATAAATGCAATTAATATAATAGACATCAATTATAGTTTGAATTTTAA
>APFE031279832.1:46453-56642 GCA_000404065.3 Pinus taeda | reverse complement strand
GAGAGCTTAGTCATTTTTTCAGCCCTGAAATGCCCATTGTTTCTCTACACCAAGAGAACTTCTTAAAGATCACAGATTTTGTCAATGCATCTGCAGGTATTCTTCAAAGTGTCCACCTTTACCAGCAACACCTTTTTGTCTTCTATCATATCCCTCACAAAGTGATACTGAACATCAATGTGCTTTGTCTTTGAATGATAGCAGGGTTCTTTGCCAAGAAAATTGCACTTTGGCTGTCACAGTCTATCCTTATAGCTCCCTGTACTAACCCCATACTTGAACACAATCTTTGCAACCAAACTGCTTCCTTGCTTGCATGAGTGGCTGCCATGTATTTGTATCTGTGTTGATTTAGTCACTAATGTATTTTCATACTCATCCAACTGACTGCACCGCCAATAGGTTAAACTACCCACTTGTTAGATCTTTCTCTGGTCAGTCTCAGCCCATTGCTCAACAAAGCGATGGTTCCACACTACTGTCAATCCTAGTTTTCATTGGTAGATAAACCATAATCACTAGTTGCCAAAATACCTTGAAAACCCGCGTTCCACTGTGTTCCAGGTACTTCCTTCCCTGGTTTTGAATAACCCTGCTCATTTCCATAGCATGTACAATGTCTGTCTAGTCAGGGACCATTGCATATTCAGGCTATAACTGCACTTGCATATGGAACACGAGACATGTCCTCTTCCTCTTCTTGTGTCTTGGGACACTGTTTAGCAGATAAACTCACGCCTACAGGAATAGGAACCTTCACCGGTTTACTATCCTGCATATTAAACCTCTGCAGTATTGTCTCGACTTACTTCCTTTGGTTTAACCAGAGCTTCCTCTTTGCCCGATCTCTTTTAATTTCCATGCCCAAAATATAGTTTGCAGCACCGAGATCTTTCATGTCGAATTTGGAGGACAATTGGGTCTTCAAATCCTGGATAATTTCTTTGTCATTTCCAACCAACAACATATCATCCAAATACAAGACCAGATAAATAACACGATCACCAATTAATTTAAAATACACATAGTGATCTGCTTTGCTTCTGGTGAAACCAAGTCCCCGTATAAATGTATCAAATTTCTGATACCACATCCTTGGTGACTGTTTTAACCCATACACATACTTCTTTAACTTGTGTACTAGTTATTTCTTACTCTTCACAGCAAAGTGTTCAGGTTGCTTCATGTAGATTTCCTCTTCCAGATCCCCATGAAGAAATGTTGTCTTCACATACATCTGTTCTACATCAAAATCAAAAGCAACAACAACAGATACAAGTAATCTAATAGAAGTTACCTTGGAAACAAGAGAAAAGTATCACCAAAATCAATTCCTGTCACCTGGGAATAACCTTTTGCTACCAACCGAGCTTTGTATTTCTCCACCTTTCCTTCTACATTTGTCTTCTTCTTGAACACCCATTTGCTGCCAATGTTTTCGTTCATCGGGCAACTCCACCAAATCCAGGCCTCATTTTTGTGCAAAGATGCCATTTCATCAACCATGGGCCTCTCTAGAGTTTTTCCATCCTTTGAATCTATGCTCCTTCACAGTTCTGGGATTCACCATCAGTAATAGATAAAGCAAAATTTGAACAAAAAGCAGATGGACTATACCTTTCTGGCTGCCTTCTTTCTCGAACTGATCTTCTCACACCTGGAGTTTGTGGCTCTTCATCTTTTGATTTCTCATCTGTTGTATAGTCTGATTCTTCCTCCTTAAGCTCAAAATCTATCTTCTTATGTTCCTTTGGTTGGAATTCATGTTTAATAACATATTTTACCTCTCTGAACACCACATCTCAGCTGTACACAACCTTCCTTGTTACTGGGTTCGAAAGCTTATAACCCTTTAAACCATCCTTATACCCAATAAAGATGCACTTTTCAGACTTACTAGCCAACTTGGTTCATTTCTTCTTTGAAACATGTACATATGCATAACATCCAAATACCCTCAGATGTGAAAGAGAGGGTTTCTTACCAGTCCATACCTCTTGTGGAGTCTTATCCTCCAACACTGATGAAGGTGATCTATTGACTAGGTAACATGATGTCTCCACTGCGTCTGCCCAGAATTCTTGTCCTAACCCGACACCACTGAGCATGCTTCTTGCCCTTTCCATCAATGTCCTGTTCATTCTTTCTGCAACTCCATTTTTCTCAGGTGTGTATGGAGTAGTCTTTTGTCATGCTATACCACACTTCTTACATAATTATTAAAATTCCTTACTGCAAAACTCTACATTGTTATCTCCCCTCAACACCTTTATCTTCTTCTTTGTCTAGTTTTCCACTAGAGCCGTAAATTCTTTAAACCTGTCAAAGACTTCAAATTTCTTATTAAGGAAATATATCGATGTATTCCTTGAAGTCATCTATAAATGATACATAGTACACAGAATTAGCCAGTGATGGAACCTTCATAGCTCCAAACACATCATTATGCACAAGTTATAATATTTGTTTCGCCCTCTTACTACCAGAGGGGAAACTCACCTGATTCTACTTCCCATATACACAAATTTTCACAAAAATCAAAATCCAAAGAGTAATTACTCATACCTTCTACCATAACTTTACCATGAAGTATTCAAAAGCCCTTCTCTCCAATATGTCCAAGCCTTTGATGCCACATCATGGTCTTCTCTCTAGAGGCCACTAGCTTTTCTGCTCCACTTTCAGGAACCATAGAGATGTTGCACCCATCGACAACAGTGCTACCGTGCAACTTGTACAGAGTTCCAATCCGAACTCCCCGCATCAATACCAGTGCTCCTTGAACCATCTTGTAGGTATCCTTCTCGAACACTGTTTTTACACCTACATCATCTAGCTTGCTTACAGAAATCAGATTTTGGCCAATGCAATAATGTGCAGAACACTCGAAAGTGATCTAACCCTTCCACATTGCAACTTCAACTTTACTTTTCTGCAACCAATGATTCTAGCCTTCCTATCATCCCCTAAGAAGACATCACCACCATCATATTTCTCATACTTGCAGAACCACTCTCTATGGGGAGTGAAGTGAAGGATGCACCTAAGTCAATCAACCATGCCTCATGTTCTACATGTGTACTTGAAGAAGTCAAGTACACATCCCCACCTTCATCTGAGGTGGTTTTCACCTCTGTAGAAGGAGCATCATCAGATCCCTTTCCTGTATTAGGAGCTTTAGATTTACAGTCCCTTTTGTAGTGCCCTTCCTTTCCACATTTCTAGCACACCACCTTTACAAGTTTTCCTGGAGATTTAGATCTCCCTCCAGATTTAGATCTCCCACTCGATGACTTATTTTTGTTTCTGTTCTGGGACTATCCTCGTACAGACAAGGCATCACCATTCTGGTTCTCCATATTTTTCTGTCTTATCTCCTCCATCAGCAAGGATGAGACTATTTTGTCAAACTGCAATGCTGTTGTATTGCTACCTATTGCAATAACTAGACTATCCCATGAATCTGGTAGAGAACACAACAAACTGATGCACTTATCTTCATCTGAAATTTTAATATCAACAGATAATAACTAACTTACCACCGTATTAAATGTGTTCAGATGCTCTGTCACCGAGTCTCCATCTTTCATCCTCAGGTTATACAAATTTTTTCGCAGGAACAGTTTATTCACAAGAGATTTAGATTGGTACAAATTCCCTAACTTGTCCCACAAAGCCTTCGCCATAGCTTCCCCTAATACATTCAGCAATACTGAATCTGAGACACACAAAAGTATTGTGCTATTTGCCTTCTAATCCAACTTCTTCCATTCTTCATCAGACAATCTCGTTGGTTTAGTACCCAGATCTACCGCGATCCACTAATCTTTATCCACCAATAGATCCTCCATCTTGAGTTTCCACGACTCAAAACTCTGACCATTAAATTTATCGATCTCTATCTTTCCAGTGCTCATTATCTTCTTTCACCACCAGAATCAATCTTGTAGATCTCCTATTGAACAGGGTCTACCACAGGCCTGAACGAAACCCCTTAGAAACAAAGGCATCCCCTTGAAGCCAAAACAACTCTGATACCAAATGTAAGTTTTAACCCTATACAGAAATTACTTGCATAGGAACACAAAAAATAAACAATGCGAGAGCATAACACATAAAACACATATACACAGAAATTTTCCCCTGGATCCCAAAACTGAGACTACTAGCTTGATTTTTCATTATGTTCCTTTCAATGTTACAATACATATTTATACATGCCAAAGCATCCAATACCATGGACCGAAAACCATTGCATCCAAAACCATGGGCCAAAAACCATCACGTCCAAAACCATGTGTGAAAATCATGCACAAAACCATAGGTAGGTCCGCCCAACCTAATATAGGGTCCAAAAAACAAAATTTTATGGGGTGCTGCCCCGGACCCCATAGAGGGGGGTTACTTTCACCCCTCAAACCCCTTGTCACCACCCCGCTACGCAATTGGTGCAACGAAGGTGGGGCTCCCCCCCCGCCATAAATCCCCAGTTAACTATGTGGGCTAGTCGTGGAAAGAATATAACACAACCTAACAATCAACAATAGAAAATTTTCAAAGAGAACAATTGTTGAATCAGTGACATTCTATAGCTAACTTCAAATTATGCACTCCAGATCAACCAACATTAAGGGAGGCATTAGCATACTTCAGGCCTGCAGTAAAGGAAAATATATCAAAATTTAAAGACGTATGTGGTACGGTATGTAAGTAGGATGTTATATTATCTTTCATTTAAGAGAAATAGATTTTTAAACTCATTGAATGATCATGATACATATACTATAAAAATTAAGTAACTCCTAGACCTTGTAACACCTCCTACCATTATATATCTACAATCATATCCTTTGTAACCTTACATTGTCATCGTATCTCGAGTTTTCACATCAAAATATCCCCAAAATCACCTATTTTCTAATGATCCTATAAAAATGGATCTAAGGATCATGGAAATAATTCACATAAAAGGAGAAATTTAAATATGAACTGAAAAACTGCCATAAGCGACCTATTTTACTTTCACTTGACACCATTAAACCATTTAGCCTTATCGACCATCCTTCCATGACCTCCATGTTATCGCGAAAACTAGTGTCCATTCAGAGTTGCTAGTCCCACTAAGATGGAAGTTACTTTCATTTTCCTTTATGAGAAATAGATGAGAGAGAAGCAGAGAGTACCAACCTCAGTCTTCCGCTTGGATCCTTGCTTGTTTCCTCTCCCCTTTGACAGATCTTTGCCACTCCTTCCTCGCTTGTCCTGCTTCAAAGAACACCTGTAGAGTCACAATAGCATAATACCATCAAAGCATAGAGATATATAATCATAAAAAATATAGGATCAGATATATATTGACCATACAAATGCATATATCAATTCAAGATTCAATGACATACAATAATGTGGAGGAAAACGCAAATAGCTTTATTGATAGAAGTAGTAGACGAGAGGATTACAACCCATTGATTTGACCCAGTGCCATCCTCCCAGCATGAAAGCCCTCTTCACCTCATGAAAAGCTAGATCACCCAACACTATGATGTTCCACAGAGAAACCAACAACACTTCCTTACAAGATGCAAAATTTCGGCCTCTAGATCTCTAGGACGAGGGATCCATATATAGATGTTTGCAGGTGGGTGAGTCAGCTTATGGGTTTTTTAATAGTGTCATTTCTCTGATAGTTCTTAGTTCCACTTGGAGTTTTCATGATCTCTTACTCATCCCCGGGTGAATTCAGAGAGGCAAGTGTCACAGGAGAAGTTTCTGGAAGATTCCATGATCATCCACCTTGCAAACTGTCTCTTCCATTTGTCTACTCTCGCCCATTGCACCCAATAGAAGGGATTTTTAGTATGCATTGCACCCCCTGTGTGCATTAGGTGGGATGCATCGCACCTTGACCATGGAGCAAGTGAGATGGTCCAATTTTGACCAGTTCTGAGCAGTTTTTCATGGAGAACTTCTGGGAGATGATGTAATCAGCTGACCTCGTTCCTTTAGGGTATGAAACAAAAATTTAAGGGGTTTAGAAGCCCTTGGTTTATGGACATATAGGATTGGGATTGCAGTGCCCAAATATGTCTATAACAGTTGCCCCTTAAAGCATGAGGTCGTAAATCTTTTGATGTCAGGTGAAATGCTTTATCATGAGGATCCGAGGTTTTTCGAACTAGAAGGTGACCTGTAATAAGATACAATACAATACATTATCTTCATAATATTTTCATGATCTAGCTGAGGCAGGCATTCCCATGATCAACTTTATAAATTCATTTTCATGTACATTGGACAGACAACCGTCTGTATGGCAGATTGATGATTCTGGTAGAGCCATCATCCTTTGGCTTGGATGATTATCTGTGCAACTATGATGTACATTTGATGTCTTTATTTTCCTGAATATATTGCAGCCCGGATGGATGAAACTAGATCCAGGGTCTTCAAACTCGTTCAATCTTCGCTCGAAGTACAAGTTGATCCATGTGAAAAGATGTTCTGAAGTCGAACATGGAAAGACATCACCTGATTACCAGCTAATGATGTAAGTTGTTAACAAGAGCGAGAGGAACCAACAATAATGATAATGACCCTCAAGGTACTGCAATACAATTCACGTGGGTGAAAATGGGACTTGACATCAAACACCAAGCAAAATCTTTTGTTCGAAGGCCATTGATGTAAACCTGTTGCTGGAAGTGAGAAACTTGCCATTGAGGCATGCAAGCTTCAAATTACTAAAAGGGTTGTTCCTAAGTCAACTTCTTGGATAATGAGCTAATGTCGACAAGAAGCGACCTGTCGTAGGAGGGCCTTAATGAATCCCACATCTACGACACAAAACAAAGCTAATGATTTTGTGGACATGAAAACGATCTGATGATACAAGGTTCAGGGTGGCAGTCATGAAAGAATGAAGTGTGAAGGTATTGCAGCGGATGAGACACAAGCTAGGTTGGTGAATTCTCTGAGCGACTTCTCTTGAACATATTGGTGACACCGAAATGGATTGGTAGCATTAACCCCAAAAATGGATGGTACGGTGGACCAATGGTGATATGACTGGTGAACGGAATAACCCAACCCAACTCAATCATGGTGATGGAATGAAAGTGTCATGTTCAAGAGCGACCTGCTACCAATAAAGTTTCTTCAAGTTTTCTTCCCAATTTTCCCTAGTCATTACTGACCAGTACCTCTTTATTTTTGTCAAGCTTGAGGAGGATAACATATGCTTGTTCTATAATTTTCCCTTCGAGCAAACCCATCGCTATGTTTTAACGAGCCTAGCGACAATGAAACTCATTCTTGTCTTCATGGGAAAGTTTATCGCTATTGTTTTACTGAGTTTAACGACAAAGAAAACTCGGTCCTTTTCAATTTTAGAGAGTCTGAAAAGAGTCGGAAAGAAAACTCTAGTAATACTTTTTCGTAATATAATACCTTAAGTCCGAAAAAGTATAAAATAATATGAAAGGGATGAATTTTCGATGGTTTTAACGAGCCGAATAAGACAAGTTCTCGATCTTTTTGTGCAATAATCCCTCAGGTCCAAAAAGATTAAAATCTAGAGGAGGGATGGAACTTCCAATCATTTTAATGAGATGGAGAGGCCAATTGCTCGGAAATCTTTTCATATTTTATGAGTCAGATGAAAAGAGCTTAAAGGAGACTCGTTTTTTGAGGAACGAGTGATGCTTTTGGATAGCAGCTGGTTCTAGGTAAGGGTTGGAACTTTTCAATCATGGCAACGTAAAGAAGGTGGCTAATAGGATCACTCGTCGCAGCTGTTCCTCAAAAGGGGTAAACAATCAAATGGAGGCATATGATCAGGTAAAAAAGGGAGGTGATGGTAAGAACACGACCAAGGCTCAAAAGCTGATAATTATGCGATTGCAATGGTTATTTACCAGAGGTGGGTTCATTTTTTAATGAGCTTAAACTCTAGTGGAACATATGCTCATTGCTAGGTTTATTTTTTAATGAGCTTGAACTTCGCGTAAAACTGCTCGTGCTAGTTGTATAATAAGGGTGTCTCATCGATAGGTTCATTTTTTAGGGAGCTTGCCTCATTTGAAACTTTGCTCTGGAGCCTTTCATTATGTAATCTAGGAATGAACAATCCTACGATTCTAAAGGGTTAAAAGCCTACAAACTAAGAAAATAAATGGTCGCTTTTCACTTCCATGCAAAAAGGTTTGCGTGCCCCCAGGTATAGTGAAGTAGAGTTTCCAGGTTACCA
Source organism: Pinus taeda (assembly GCA_000404065.3). Taxonomy (NCBI): domain Eukaryota; kingdom Viridiplantae; phylum Streptophyta; class Pinopsida; order Pinales; family Pinaceae; genus Pinus; species Pinus taeda. The sequence continues at coordinate 48,397 of APFE031279832.1, read as the reverse complement.
TACAGAAGTTCTTGCATCCACAAGATGGTTCCACCTACGCAGCAGACAGAAACACTTCCTTGGCTTTGTCTATCAAAATAGACAAAGGTGAATGGCCCATCACCTCCACTCACATAACTTTGACAAGGGAATCTTATTCCAGTCCAATCCCATTTTCCTAAATGGACAGGTGTGTCAGACTAGTCATATATCCTCCGCGGAAACCTACCCTATACCTAAAGTTTTCCTGCCGAAGCAGACCAGGGTGCATGCCCCCAAGGTTTAGTCGCATTCACCAAATCACTCGCGTTCATCATGTGGATTGATTGGAGATTGATGAGACATTCCTTGCACAAAAAGACCAGTTAGGGATGGCACTTGACTATTAGCTATGTGTGAACCAGGGAACAAAAGTTGGTCTACGAGCTGGACCATTCTGCCTCCGTGCAGAAAACACATAACTCGAAAGAGTGAGGAAACAATAGCTCCCATGCTATAAATGTAGTCACGCCCAAGGAGTAGATTGTAATCTAAAGGTCCTTGGACTACCATCATGTTCAGATAAACGGTTTTCCTTCTCAAAGTTATAAGCAAATTTGGAAGGATCCCTAAGGGTCGACTGCTTCCTTTGTTGAAGCCTATCAGACTTTGAATCTCAGGCAGAAGCAATGGCGAACCAAGCGCTTTCCAAGCAGTTGAGGAAAGGATACTCATAGAAGCCCCTTCATCTATGATAGTACTGACCATGACCATTCTGTAAGCTTGTACTATGATTTGGAATGGTACATTAGATGGTAGATGGGGTTTGCCTAGTAGATTCCAATCAAAGGAAACAACTAGGTTGCTTAGAGGTGGGACCGAATAAATGGCCGCATACATCTCTGACGAACTTCCTCCCTGTGGTAAAGGAATGGGTAGATTGCCCCCATGTTCATCGGAGTCTGTTTTTACGAAAATAATTTGAACTGTGTCGTTCTCATTCTCTTTGGTGACTGTATCATCTGAAGGTAGGCCTCTTGAAGACAAGACTGGGTCGACTGCCATCTTGACCTGTTGATTGTGGTTTTATGTGGACTCGGAGGGTTTATCTTCAATGATATATGCTTTGACCGACCACAAAGATGTGTCAGTTGGATTTTCAACTAGTGATGGACTTGGTAAGGGTTTCTTGTATCCAGGAAGAAGTCGTAGCAGTGAAGTAGGACAATTATCCAAGACTCTTTTAGCTTCATCTAGGAAGGGACAACAGTGGATGGCATGATCACCTTCACACAGTCTACAAGGAAATTTAGATCTTCCTTTCTGTCTATTGACTTCGTTTTCACTAGTTGACGGTGTACTCTCAACATGATTGTCAGAGGTTGACGACACGGGATTGTGCAAGCGGGGAGACCAGTCCCTTAAGATCCATGGGATCCAAGGACAATCTCGATGATAGTGGTCCCCTTTGCAAATGACACATGGAGATTTAGGTTTGGATGGTGCAGTGTGCGGATTTTTGCTAGATTATGCTTGGTTGCCCCCTTTTGCCATTGGCTTCTTCTTCTTCTTCTCCTTCCCTTTCTTCTTCTTCTCAGTTATTTGGTTTTTAGTTTTACTAGCTTCACCAAGTGAAGAGGAAGAAGGAGAGGGAGAAACAAATGAAGTAGAAGGTTGGGGGGTAACTTTAGTATCATCTGGTTGCTGATTTGATTGCTCAGGAATCACGGTGCTTTGAACGATAAAGGTTGAGAAGAGCCATACCTGCAGGCCAATTGTCAGTCCTGGAAGGGACAATGTGGCCATATGAGGTGCACCAACATCTCCCCAAGAGGAGAAGGGACTAGGATTTCCCCCAAGGGGAAATCTTTGGTTGGTGGACTCCATTTTCTCAACCTAAGATCAACGAGGGAATAATGATGTTATTCCGATTAAAATAAATTTTATGATGCTTTGACACAACTTTCTTTTTCAATTTTTAAGGGT